>JAQGAE010001234.1:0-24684 GCA_034696685.1 Julus scandinavius
CACATCGAAACCACCATACCCAACAATTCCCAACATTTTCCAACATGCTGGAACCAACATTCACAAACAGTGGGGTACGCAGGGAAGTCAACACAACCACCAAATCTAAACCAGTAAACTAATACTGCACCATCAATAAACATGAATTTTGCTTTAATCTTGTCTGTAGTCTACATTATAATGTATATCTTTAAAGGTAATATTTTAACACAAAATATAATAATTTCATCCACAGATTGTTCAATTTATTTTTTAAATGATTGAGAGTGTGACCCTTAATACTATACGATATGCCAAAGATGATTAAAAAACAACAACCTACTATTGTTAAATTATTTTTCATTTTTACATGTAGTAAAGCCAATTTTAACATGAAAACAATACATTGACTTTCTTATTTGTAGATAAATTTACGTATAAATCTTAAGTTAAATTTCTAAACATTTTCAGAAATGTTAAGGAAAATAACACGCCATAGGTTGTTTTTAGAAGATAGGCTACAAATTCTAGCCAAGTTTTACTTTAGTCAAGAAATCTTGTTTTCACATTAAGGTACACCAATTCTAACTGGAAAACGATGCATTTAGCAATGTAAAGTAAACACTGAACATGGTAGCTACTACCTACAGGGACACTGCAATTATCCGCACGGAATTTTCCCCCAACATTATCCAAAATGGCTCCCAAACTAGGAAAACGCAAACGTGTAGTGCTAAGTGTAGAACCGAAGTTGACTATCGTTAATCGACTGAAGCAAGGTGCTTCAATTTGTACTGTTTCAACAGAATTCAACATCGGTGACACTATAGTAAGAAACGTTAGAGATTCTGATTTTTTGCATTAACTCCAGTTATCCGCGAATTTCCGGCATCCGTGCCCTTTGTCGGTCCCAATTAGCGCGGATAATTGGAGGTTTACTGTATTACAATAGTATACATTATCATTGTCTGAGTCCAACTCAGTATTAGAGCTATGCTAAAAAATTGTGATGCCCCATTTCCCTTGGTGGTGTAAGTACCTAATTTCTTTTATGGTTAATTCGGCCCTGAATTAGTGAAGTGTTGCGTTATTTCCTAAACTTCAATCTAATTAAAGAATCGCTAAAGCAAGGGTAGAGAACTTTTATGCTATTTTATACTTTGTTAGTTTTAAAAAAAATCGACACTAAAAGTTCCAAGATTCTGTAACCAAACATGTTTATTTTGTTTTTTAGTACTTTCAGTGTTTTGTGTGAATAATGCTATAAGAAATTCGCCTAAGCGTAGATTTTTATTAGATAAAAACTGTACTAAGTACGATTTGCAGAAAAGCAATCGACAAATGGTGCAGACCATATATTGAGAGTCAGCTGTTGAAGTCATAATAAAATTTAATGGATAGTAAAACTGTTAATTAACATCAGTACTATTAGGCAATGTGATGTTTCACATGCTCATAAACTCACCGTCAGCTAATATTAAGAGTGCATTTAGGTTTAAAAGTCATCGACAAAACAGAGGCATTACATATGACGGGTCCTGAGAGTCCAACTAATATAAATGTGTAGGTAGGGATACACGGGTGTCATAAACCCTTAAAATGTTTACCTGCCATGCACAATATAGTTTACAAGAAAAAATTAAGCTTATGTTTACATCCATGGAAGTGAACCAACCTTGGCCTAGTTTGCTGAATATCAGTTGAATAAATGCAGAATTGAACATAAAAGCGGTGCCATGTTCCAGAACTAATCAGGGCAAGGTGATATAATGGTTTTTTCGATAAATTTTGGTAAAAAATACAATTTTAGAGGTGATCCACACACATTATATTCAACATATAGTGCATTTGCCCAAGTTATTGTTCATAGTGGACAAAGATTTAAAACTAGTTTCAGTTAGAATATCATTCTCTATACATTTTAGCATAATTTTATATAATTTAGAGTTGTCATTACAAGAAAACACAAAAATTACCATTACATGTATTTGCAAAAAATAGCAACAAGGAGTTTGATATCGAAAATAATAACTTATCTGGTAACATGCCTTACATCATAATTTTAATAAATCTGAAGATGATAAGGAGTGTTATACAGTGCATGACCCATGCATACATTATAGTACCAAGGTTATTTACACATTATAATTCCAACATTATAATGCACAAGTTTAAAATTTTAATCTAAAAACTAAAAACTAAATAACTTTACCAGTGTGATGATACTTGCAGCAATGATAATAGCAAATTCCGTGATTCATTTTAGCATCCAAACCACACATGAACCATACTTTTATAATACTGTAGCTGACAATAATAAGCTACACTATGTGAAAGTGGGCGTACTCATCAGTTTCAATACATGCATGCGAATATTTTATTATCACTCCAGATGAGTCATAAATCTTCAGGAAAATGTAATCGATAGTATTGCTTTCTGTGTTTGATGCCGTTCAAATTCGACATCGAGTTTATGAGTCAATTTGAGGATATTTACTGTAACTCTAGTCAAATCTGAGCAGGTTAGCATAATACACAAAAATGTCGTGACTGATCGATTTTGTCAACCTGGTTAGTAAACTTTACTCTGATCGGACACCTGATCGATGGCGGCTGTCAGCATTAAACTTGTACAAGAATGCCAACAAATACAGTCTATAACTACTGCAAGCTAGCACTACAATACAATGAATTCAAAAAATTATTATTTTGCCTTAACGCCAAATTATAAATGTATTAAATGGACACCACTCATGTACATACCACTTTTAATGCACATTAGATTCATGCAATCAGCATTGTAACTATGAAACCCTAAATGGCCTACTGTTCGCTACATTAGACAACATTCATTCTTACTTTGACTTATCATTCTGAATAATTGCGATTTTCGAAACAATGTTGTTTGAACTACATACAATTAATCAAAATCTAAATGATTTTCAACTTGACCTAACTTGGCCTAGGGCATCCAACAATTTTGGTTTATGACAATGCAGTGACGAACATGAATAACTAAACAAAACTGCGCTATGATGCTGCATTAGATCGTATGTAGCAACATGACCATATAATCGTGAATTATCTTCTATACAAATTCTTTAATTGTTATTCATGACATCGTTGAAAAGGAAACATTTAAGGTTATGCTGTGCCTTCCTATCTTCGATCGTGATCAGGGAACGTTGTATTAAAAATTGGTGAGGAATAACTTCATTCCGTATAAGATCAACTTTAGTGAATTTGTAAACATCAAGTTTATCTCAACAAATGCTAAATCATATAAGTGCATAGGACCTGTATTTTTATATGCATTAATTATACCAAACTTCTATCGCAATGAAGGTTGCAGCACCTGTAGCTCAATAGTCTTCGTCAGTCGACAAACTATTTATCTAACACCTCATGCAGGATACAACTCCTGAGGATGCCTTTTCCCATTCTCAATTATGGCAGCACCTACTGTGTAGAATGTCGTAATTTATTATTCAATTATGACATTTTTGTCAAGAATGTTAATTAGGCGCCTTAGCGTCGATGGAATGCCATAGGCGTGGTAATAGCATTCCTTTGACATTGTCGCCTCCCTAAGGCTTTTCAGTCAACTATTGCCTTCCTTATTTTGATATTAAGGTAGAATTCCGGAAAAACACAATCAATATATATACATTCTTGTTCAGCATCCCCTGTAGAGACGTGCAGGCCTTTAGCATTTCAAGTGACCAGAAGTCGATGGCCCAAAGTTAATTGTGTTACTTGGGGTGGTACACGTGAAGACCTACTGGTGTTATAATGGAAATAAACGGGCAAGGCCATTATAAAAATGCTATGAAAAAGGCTCATACGTCATCAGAGGTTGATGAGCCAGAATAAAGCTAATTAACACCAGACTCAGATTGACACCACTTTGTATGCAGAGCTTCAATAATTATGCATGCTGTGATAAAAAAAACAGGATTTGCGTCAACACCCAACTAAAACACTTAAAATAAGCCTAACTGGATTATTCTTGCATAATAAATTACCTCTTCTTCTTGGGGCCAACTTAAAAGAGTCAGTCAAAATCTGGTTTCACCTTGTTATTGGTTTTCACTGTGGACCATAAAATTACTAATTCCTTCCAAACACCATCCTAATGTTTTGTAATGCCGAATGGATTATCATGTATTGAAATAGGAAATTATTCACTAAAACATGAGCGCAGTGCAAATACAAATTTCGTACTTTACGTATGTATACTGTGTTTAAGCTTTATAGTATGTAAGATGCCTAACTTCATTTTCTAAGCAGGGATTGAGGAAGACAGCATCCAATCTCTGCCTTCTTTATTAACGAGATTTCTAAGCATAATTTTGCAATTCTGCACTCTTAATTATTTGCCTAAACTGTAGGCATACAACCATAAATTTATGTAAAGAAGTAAGTTCGCCTACGCCTGACTATTCTTGTTCACTTAAATCCTTTAATGCGCTCTTAATTAAGACTGGTATCAGGAAAATGAATGCATGTACTTTCACGTAAAACATATCAGGGGAAGTTAAGGCATGGTGTCAAATAAATGCATGTAGTGATTCCATTGACCATATCCAATTTTGCACCTCCATGAGCAATATAAAAGGATGCTATAGTGCCCAAGAACGCTGAACGTTTATGATTACATTAATTTGCTTGAATGCCGCCAACATTCAGCTGTTAGAAAAGGAAATACGTGGCACATTTTAATGAATAGCTGAAGAAGACATTTTAAATATGCTTGCGTGTGTTAAGCACCATCTTCCCTACCTACCATGTGGCATTTCTTTGTAGACAGCAGTATAATGAGTTCAATTGAATTGCTGTTATTACTAGAGCATATTTCAGACTTAGTGGTGGTTGCAATTAAGGTAACATCAGAGAATATGTTTTTGTCAACACGTTATATTTTATATGACAAGCTTTGAAGATGCAGTTTCCATTACAAGGAAAATTATTCCTTACATAAGAAATTAACACCACAGTGTTTGGGGTTTAATTAATAATTTCTTAATTTGTAATTCTCAATTTCGTAAAATGCTTAATGGTCTCCATGCTTCAAGTGGTTGAATGTTTGCCAATGTAGACAGCAAGGCTAATTATTTTCCAAGCAGAATTCTTTAATAACATCGCACAACGTTTTGGCTAAATTAAATGTTTAAAAGCTGCTATTATCAAGTTAAGTAATTTTTAAACCTTGCAAATAAAGCATCGTTGAAACCGGCTACAAAACAAGACGAAATTATGCATCTTGTCATATAATGAAAAAATGGTGAAATAGATTCATCCTTTCGATTTATTTCGAGATTATCTTAATTTAAGATATTTTGACTTGATGTGTATCCTTAATTAAACAAAATAAAATCTATACAATGGTGAAAATTTGAAAATTTATAATCATTTTACTTGTAATACAAACGTATTAGCGATGTGTATTACGTAATGTATTCACAGTTTATTAATGCATCGGTAATAATAATACATATTATGTACATGATCCAACGTATTGGAAATTTATAGAAATTGATATAATAAATTAATAGTGAGTGTCTCATTTTAAGATATAGAACCTTAGTTAAGCAAATTATAATCTAGAAAATGGTGAAAATTTGAAATTTTAGAATCATTTTACTACGTAATATATATTCACAGTTTATTATATATATATATGATCCAATGTATTGGAAATGCATAGAAATTGATATCGAATTTAATACGATTTTATTAGATCCCTTGCATTTACATTCGCATTATGTGAGAGGCAATTTCTGAACTTCATTCAAAAGATTTCCTTATATTTGATGTTGGAATGAGTTGTATAAGCATCAACATCAATATGCGTGAACTAAAGCACCAAATCCTTAATTGCTTTTAAAAGCTATAGGGTAAATCAGCTTCCTGACTAGAATGAAATGCATAGTGGTTACAATTACAGCAACAGGATTAAGTGTGTATTCGACAAACAACAGGATGGGGAAATCATCAAGATAGAAAGCAAATAATTACGGTTATAGTGGTCAATGTTTAATTAGTTCTTCGTGCATCATTTAATTATTTACTTCCAAATAGAATTGCGTCTTTATGGGGAATTCGTTATCTTAAATTAATTCCAAGATAGATTAATTCGCTTTTAAAATTGTTGATTCATGCGGCTAGATAAAACATTAAGGCCCCGAAAATAAACAAGTAACGTATATACTTGTACTTTATTTCGCATCCTCACTTTAAACTCGAATAAACTGCACGTACAAAACTGTAAAGTTAGTGATTTTTGATAAAAAAAAATACTTAACTATCTACAAAATAAAAACAAATTCATTAACTCTGTTAAAGCTAATTTAAATGTTGAACTTAAATTCAACATTAAATTAAAGTTTACTTGGTTAATAGCATATTGGTGTCTTACTTTGAAGCTTAAAAGTGCAGTTTTCAAATGCATCTCAAAAACTATGCATGGTGTTGAGAATTATAAGTGTTCAAACCCATACGTTTAACCATAAAAATAGCATGAGGCAACGTGTAAATATCGACACATTTGACACATAATTGTGTCGAACAATAGGTAATGTTATTTTCCGCCATTAGAATTGCACGTCATTTCGCCCATTATTTCAATAACATATAAGGCTGTGTAAGTCCACATGAAAGTTTTTAAAACTAACTTATATACGAAACTTTGAACTTTTAAGTTGGATCTTAACAAAGGTATTCAGAAGTTTTTTTTGGAGGATTTACAAAGTACAGTTTTTTTATTACATGTTTACAGGATACGTATAGCAGTGACATCTTCAATTCGTCGAAATTTAACAAGTTAGTTTCGATCTAGCTTTCGCAAAGCTCTTTATTATTCCGTTTAAGCTTCTGCAATTGCTCCACGATAATTTTTTTTAAGCCTTTTATATAAAAAAAGATTTCTAACGCTGAGTCTCTGCACTGGTGATCCGGGTTTCCTTCTCAGTATTGATTTCCTACTGCAGTTCAAATTTACTGCCCAAATCCATACATTCACTGAATGGTTCTGGATGAAGAAATTACTTCATGCTTTTCAATAAAGGCCAAAAACCAAATTGCTGAAACTTTTTACCGTCATATATTCAAGCACTGTATTCCCAATAGCAAAGTTTGGAATAATTTCAATATTATACTTTCAAAAGTCAATATAGCATTGACAAACTTATTTTTACTAAAGAAAATGCTTCAAGCGAAGTTTTAAAAGAAGTTTTAATATAGGTTTCGAAAGTATACATCATCCATAATATGAAACATTCTTATATACAGGTAGGCTTTGCAACAGTATCTTTTCAAATTATTTTCACTAAATATTCAGAGCATTCAACTTTTTGGGAAAAAAACACGTAAAACGAACGAGATGTCGAATGATCACGAACCAAGAATTGAAAGAAAGTGTAACTGAAATAAAAAAAAATGAATGATACATGTACCTGTTGATAGCACATGTTCTACAATATAGCTTGGTGCTTTAATTAATATACTACGCATTATTTAAGAAATGCTCGCATAGAATACCTAGCCTAGCTTTTAACGTCACATCAAGGGTATTAGATATGGTAATTAATGCATTTACTCGTATTAATGAGATTATAAATTTAATTTTATTCACGTCGAGCATTAGTATAGAGGAAAAGACACAATTGGGGCCAATTTTTAGAAGAGCTAAGCCATCCAGTTCGGGATACCTCCAATCAAAAATTGTGTTTTTAACCAACAATATTAAAAAAGCTATAATTGGAAAATTAGATTTTCAAACAAATTCCTCTATAATGTATCTTTCCTTGTTACAAATCTTCAAGTTACAGAAAGTGTGCTAAAGTTCAGCGCTAGTGACCTTGTTTTCTAAAAATTGTATTTGTGACATACGGTTGTTGTGTTTTATTTTAGTTAATTTCGCATGATACTGTACATGATTTGAGTTTTCTGTTCCTTTTATTAGTCATTTTTTTTCATAATACAGGTATTTAAAAAACGCATTTTTCGCGTTAAGTGGGAATTAACTATAATATAAGTTCGTATACGACTTGGCTCTGGTTTGGCTGCTGTTTGGTTGCTTGTTTCATAATTGCAACAAACATTATTACACGAAAACATAATCAAAACATTTACACTTAAATTTCGAAAGTATTTTCAACAGTGGCAAACATATTTTCAGCAGTGGCAAACATATTTTCACTAACATCTGTTAACTGTTCATCTTGGTGTGTGAAGAAAACCGAGCCAAATAAATAACCCATTCCATAACATTTATTGCTGTATACGGTTTGTTGGTAGAGTTTACACACCAACATCTGTTGTTTTGTTATCAATTCAGCTTTTGGGATGTACATAAAAGTTTATATTCTTTAATTGCTGATGTAATTTTCTTAGGGAGTTGAAAAGTCTTAGCTTAAAAGTCGAAAAGTACGTTAGGTATAATCCACCTTTGCAAATTAAGAACAATTGGAATTAAATTCTATACACATTAGCTTCACAAAATGCTCTATTAAGCCTTAACTGACAGAGATTAACAGTACAGAAATGTCTAACATAATGCATCAGTGTACTGCATTAACACGTAAAATTCGAAATTCTGTAATTTATGTACATTTTCTAAACTAAAAAATCTTAAACCTTTGCAGAAAACCAGAAGCAGAATCAATTATTTTTTCTCAGAATACCATCATCTGTTTTTATTAAATAGTTAAACATTAATTTTACTTTAAAATATGTTTTGGATGTACTTGTATAATGATTTTGTATTTCAATTCATCACGTTACTCACATTCATTAATGCAATCAATTACTGCCCAGCACTTTTAGTGCACATGCATGGTTTTCAGGTTAATACAGTTAAGCATGGCATTTCAGTATAGGCAATTATTTACTCCTATATTGCAGAATAATGTAAACATAGTAACTTTTATGTGCATGAAACCACACACATTTTGTGACTCGCTTTATTGCGGTGTTCTGGAACCAAACCCGCTATATATCAGAAAAAAAACTTGTATGTTGTTGTCAAAACGCATATAACTATGACTTATTTATCTTCAATTATTATGATAAAAATATGAAAAAAGTGGTTAAAAATGGCATACGCATGCGCAATATCATAATCGACATGTAGTTGAATTTCTAAACCATCATAAAAAGAAATACTGATAAGGGCCGCTGATGCATTTTTTCATTGAAAGGATTTATCAGTTCAGGCGCCTATACCAGTACATTTCAAATACAGAAAAATTGTAAAATTCAAGTTTCCATATTTATCATAATAAAACTTTTCTTATCTTAGATGTTCCCTTAAAAATATTACTGAAACGGAAATTGAACTTTCATTTGTTGGTGTTGCCATATGATCATAGACTTTTTCCAATAATGCGGAAAAACACAGGCTCTCAGTTCTGGAACTGTGATTAGGTACATAAACACTATTACATTGATACAACATAGTCATTCTTGCATGAACGAGCCAATATTATATCGATACCGATGAGTGCATTTTCCACTTATGCCTCTTTCTCTACACTTTATGCAATTCCGTTAAACTTGACATGAAAAACTACTTTGTTGATAGCATCATAAGTCAATAAAGACCTCTTAAAAATCATCTTCAATGCGATACAATTGCTATATGTTTATTTCATCAACTTCCTAATCAGGCTCCATCTGGCTACTTGCCTCACAAATTGTGCGAAAAGAAACTGGTAACTAAGTGACCACTTTATATATAGGGAACTGGTACTTTATTTGTGGGCTGGGATTGCCAAGATAATACATGTCGTTTGAAAATGCAGAACCTTATGCAGATTTGCATTATTGGAAAGAATTCAAGAAATTCATGTCACGTGATGTCATCCATGTTCTGCAAAAGATCATCACCAGTGAACATGTCTGCAAATGATCAATTAGAAATTTAGTGGGCAAAGCATTGTCGAATTTTTTAATAAAACGTCAGAACTGTTTTAACTGCTAAGTTTTATCAGTCAAGAGCTAGTCATCATTGCGGAGATGAAAAATGTGCCAATCATTCTCAAGGCCTTGCAAAATTGCGATAGGGAAGAACACAATGGCCCCAAGCTTAGACTTTAAAAATCCAGACACATTATCACACTTGGGAGATTACGATTTCAGGCAACTGTCCAATGTCCATTTCAACACTTTCATCAAAATGTTAAGGAACATTCCTTTTCTATCCTCGTTACGTTAACTTTGGATTGGCGTGATTGTTTCCCACTAGACACTCAGTGGCTCGGTACGACATTGTATCCTGTTTGTTTTTCAACAAGACACAAACTAGTTCAAAGAAACGACGTCTAGATAAAAGGCCGAATTTCGTTACGTGATCAACCATGCAGTGAAGAAAAGTTGTGGCAGAACATAATGGAATGGTCATGGGTCTTTTATCACAAGTGTCTTGTGTAACATAAAAAAAAATATATTTTACTACAAGGTGTATTTCAAATAGAAAAATAATTACATTTTCCAACTTATTAATTACATTTCAGTTAACATAAAAAAGATGCTATTACATAAAATGTATGCTAAGAATAATAATACAAAATTTAGATCAATTAATGTCAAAGTGTAAATGATGCAGACTCTTATTGACTGTTTAAACGTAATTAGTCTTGCCCCTTGTTTGGTTAGAAGTCTTGTGACTTCTTGTAGACGATTTGGATAAGATTTCACAAGTTGTTGTTTTTTTTTGCTGTAATTAGAAATATTCTTTTCCCATTATTCTTGATGAGCTTTTTCGAACCGTCTTTATTGGAAGTTAAGTGCTTTTTTATTTGCATCTCAAATTTGACACAAAGTTTTTCTATCTTGATAAAGTCTGGTGGCCGAGGTAAACTTTTCCTGATTTTGGGGCCATATATGTATATACAGGCACCATTCCTTGACAATATGAGCTGTATGCTTTGGATAATTATTCTAATTTAGCACAAAATTATATCTTTTATCTTTAATTTCTCTGCGTTGTCTATTGAGCAGCATAAGCTTGTCCACAATGACTTCAATGAAATGCAGATTACTGTTCCAACAATAATCATTTTTCTGTATTATTTTCATTTTAACATTGATTTGCGTCATTAAATATTTTTTTTATTTAGCCCTCACATGTACGTAAGTGCATATTACATGTAAATCCAAATCCCATTTATTTGTTCTCCCTATATTTGAAAGTTTATCTGTATATACAGGTGTCGTTAGTACATATATATCATTTTAACTTTGAGCCACTGTAGTTTTTAAAATAAATCTTAAAACAATTAAAAATGTCCAACTTAATAACTTTGATATTTTCGAAAGTATAGCTAAGATTACATTATGCAACATTAATGCACTTTATGAGAAATTCTCTTGGTCGGAAAATATTTGTGGAAAATATATGAAATTGCATAAACACCAAATCGAAAATTAATTATATTGTGTAACGTATTTAACTTTGCACTTCTACTTTTGCGTGATTTTGAATGTTTAACAAAAGTCATGAAAAAGTATTTCAATTGTGGTCGATGCTTAAAAATACATACAAATTCCAAGCTCAATGATACACAACGAGGAAAAAAAAAATTATATAAATACGCATGTGACTGAAGTAGAATCAAAAACAGCACATATTATATACTACAATGTTGCGTTACCCAAAATATTGTGAATTTCAAAAATATCCATATATTTAAACTCATTTTTGCTATTTCTGTCATTTAAATTTGGAATTTTACCGAGGTTTTTGGATTGCGAGCTTATAAACAAGGAAAATAGTATTTTAAAAACAAACTTCAAACATGCGCATTACAAATTCTTCGTGATTCGTTTAGAAACACCACATATTCGAAACCAATCAGCTTTACAGTTATTTGCAACTTTGTTTTATGGTTTAATATTTGTGGACGAATTCGACGCCCTTACCTTTTGCCGTATCTTAATTTCCTTCGATGGTGGACGTAGTGATTACCATGCTGATTTCAACAAGTCCGATTTATTCTGGCACCCATTCAGCATTTACAATCCCGTGTTGAAAGCTCAATATGCACCACGAAAGACGTTCTTTTAAAGTGCAATATCTCCTTAGTAATTAATCCAGTAATAAAATCATCGTTTGGAGTAGATATTGCAGATCACATATTTTCGCTCCGATTGATCCAAAGTTTGGACGGCCTAAAAAGCGATCGAGGAACGCGGTTCCCTTCACCAAAAATGCACCAAACATTCTTTCGACAAGTCAACACGTTTCCAGGTCCCAATTTCTAAAACATTTAGTCATGGATTTATCTGTCAACGTTTTATATCTATTTTTTTCCCCGATTGAAATTCAACTTTCAGAGGAAAATGATGATGACATAGGAAATGGATTTCTAATTTGCCAATTTCATCCAATGTCTTTCAAAATTGAGGAAAAGCAATCAGGTGTGTGCCTGGAGTTGTTTTATCCGAATGCATGCCCAGGGATATCTCAGGGAGGAATGGGAATGCAACACGAACAGTCAAGGAGCTCTTGCACTATGGAAGGAATAGCTCTGCTTGGCTGTTACACCAGATTCCCCACATGGGCGATCCAATAAATAGGAGCGTTGTAGACTCGATTTTCAGGCGTGCAAACACTTCATTTCACTCAGAAGCCACAGACATCTACCAACCGGTAGATGGCGTACGGAGTGCGCAGGCCATGCACTGGGATTAGCACAAATGCAAACACAAATTAACGGTTCCACACAACAAATATACATCTTCGAGAGATGAAATGCTTGTGAAATATGGGCACGGAAATAAGGCTCAATTTGCAAATCAATAGGATTAAAGAGAGACACACAATCAAAAGAAAATCAATATTCCTGATGTCTATTTCATTGTGGAGTAAAATGAATATTTCCGCTTGTTCGTTGAATCGCCTGCAATTGCTCGAACAATGAATTCATGTTTTCAGGGAGGAATTTCGCTAACATGTATAGCCACAATTCCTCCTGATCTTTAATATAATTTGTGTGTGCATCCTTCCCTTCTTTCATCATCTTTTTATTCTCCTCCCCCCCCCCCCCCCCATGCCCCCACTTTCTTCCTCATGGCCCCACCTTTCTTCTTCAGCTCTATAGCATTTCCCTATCATTCTTGAATGCCATATATTTCATCTGTATGAGTGAGTGGTTTTACTTCAGTCGTAAAAAATTCCGAAAACATGTCTCCATGAAAAAATACCATGCGTGTTTGTCAGTTCACATACATACATGTATGTCTTAGAGGTCGGCTCTGTACGCTCCTTCAAACAAATTACGAGACAAAAACTGTTCAGCGCCCTTACAACGACAGGCTATCAAACATGATTAATGAATAAAGACGCCTAATCACTTTAACTTTGAGTAAGGAAAGTTATGTATTTTTTGTAATAGATTTACAGGCAGGGCCATACATTCAAAAAATCAGATTGAAAGTCACATAAGAGCTGTTAAGTTTAAATGCAGTTATGCATCGCCACGAATGCACAAGTATAAAAGACCATATCATAATTGGTAGATATAAAGAACCTTCTGTCAGTTGAATGAAATTCTATGAAAATGTCAATTTTGTTCAAGTTTAATCCTTGAGTACGATAAGTAAAGATTCGGTTGCAAAAGGCAGAAAGATAGAAAGGGTTGTTTGAATGCAAATTATATCAGATCCAAGGAACTCATGTTTTTTTCATTTACTTTACACAATGAGAATGTGTGCTTATTTAGTTCCCTTACAGTAGTCAACTTGAATCGGGTTATAAAGATAGCGCTTGAAATAACAGTCCTTTGTTTACAACATCAAGGTAAGATTTAAGAAATGAAATTTAATTAAAACAGTATGGGGACAGCAGGTCATTTTGCATTTGTGGGGAAATTAATTAGATAGTTTTTCTGCATAAGTTTTACGTTTATCACTTTCGATAGCTTTTTAGTAAATAGCATGGAAAACCATGCAAATACTTTCTTATGCATAGACTTTGATTGAGCCTAATTCGTTCATCCATCAAGATGCTTAATTTACCAATTTAATCATCGAAAGGAAAAAATAAACGCATAACCCCTCCCTTCTTTACGACAGCTAGGAATAATATTCTGTGTAATTTGCCGTTAAATTGCTACGAGTGAGTGATTTTATGATCCAAAAGAGTTGGTTTCTGGGGAAGCGACTTTTCAGTCATCAAGCGGGTTCAATTTTGCGGTAAATTGCTCCAAGATTACTATGTTATAACTTGAAGACATGAGATCTAACACGATACCCATTTTCACAGTAAAGTATGTCGAGTAAAACTTTATTTGAAATTATGCACATTCAGTCTTTATTGCTTGACAAAATTCACGAGTGCTAACAGTAGGTGAGGAGACTACATTTTTCTTTAACTTTTTGCTATAAAGATCCATTCTTTTCTTCAAAATGTAGAGCAAGGGAATAGCCTAAGATATTTACAAAGTCTGTCCATTTCCAGCTAGCTTTTAGTAAAACCCATTTTCTAGCGATATAAAATATGCTTTTGATAGGATGTCATCTCTATAAACGTGTTCAGTTATACTAAATGCTATTTTATACATAGGCATTTTATAGTTCAAAAGTTCGGCTTAAAACTCATAGATAAAATCAATAAGAGCCTTGTTACTAGTGTTATGCCAGATTCCGGTGGCTCTAAGGATGTTTAGCACTTATTCCTTCCAGCCATAGCTGTGCAGCTATAGTGTAAGTTCTGATAATTTTTTTTTTCTGGAATACGATGTTGTCATGCTTTTTTTCCCAATTCAGTAATTGGTGTATACGGTCCTATTATAACGTCCAATCAATTCTAGTGAAAGTTTCAATATTCGACATTGATGAATCATTCTGTAGTTCAATGTACAGTACATTATACGTGACTGCATAGCATTTAATTGGAATTGCAGACTTTTGATTACTAGTAGCAGCGATTGCAGATTCTTTAATTAGTAGATCATATCAATTTATTATTAAGATTGTTTTAGATGATATGATTTTCATTTCGTCCAATAGGTCTTTGAAACATGTACATGTTCATTCAGTGCAAAACGTGCAAATTAAGCGATTATTATGTATATTGTCAGTCAATCTGCAGATACAGACTGAAAATCAGGCTATTTGAAATTGGAAATTGATTAGCCACAGTGGGCATGTATTTGAGGAACATAATATGAATGGCATAAACATTTTTAGGGATTGGCGCCATATATCATTAATTCCAGAGGGGAGACAAACTTTTTATCCTTTTCTTACCTTAATGGCCCATGCCCACAAATTTCTCCAATTACGCGCAGGGCCTTTCATTTTTATTTCATTAATCTAAAATCAGGCCTTTTCACCTGATAAACGTTTGTAACAATACACAAATATTCTACACATACTCTTTCTGTCAAAGCCAATCTCCTTCTAAACTCTGTAGATAATATCATCTACCTCACATATATACATATACCAGCCAACAAAGAAGAAACTCAAATGTGGACAGTTTTTCGAAGTGCTTTTTTATACTGCAACTTACTATCGTAGCTTTTCAAAGTGGATTTGGTAATTAAATGCTTAAATAACGGATGTAACCAAGATGTAATCCATAATGGACTTGCAGTCATGCTTCATTTCCTGCAACACTGCATCTGTATGGCCTCTAGGGCTCATAAACTATATATTAATAAAATTTGTAAAACTTCCTGTACATCTAATTGCATACCATTCAGTTTGCTATTACCTTTCTTATGAGGGAACTGCGGTGGACATTTGATGCTCTACATTACAATTTTTATTTGATTGTTTATTGTTTTTGTAATAATAATAATAATAATAATAATAAATAATAAATAAATAAATTTAAAAAAAAAAAAATAAAAAAAAAACATGCCTTGGTGAATTAATCTGGCTGCTGCAAATTGATATAATGTTTGTTTTTTGCCATACTGTATTTAGACAACCGATTACTTTTGCAAGCTCGAGATCTTAAGTTCTACTGTATAGGAGATGGAGACAATAACTGAGGCGAATATATATATATATATATATATATATATTTAGGTATATAGAACATTCGGTTGGCCACATTCAATGTTCTTCTTCCGCTTACTTGCAGGTTGAAGAACTGGTGTTTGTGAATTAGTATGTTGATTGACAGTTTGTAGATTAAATAACAAAATGGGTCACCATGGAATTTTATAAAATTGCTATAGAATTTGTTGAAAACTTGAACATCCCAAGACCAGTCAAAAAGGACTTCTTTAAGAAGGGGTAGGATGGGAAAGAGGGAGGTGGTCTGGTGGCATGTGCACACCATGTGGACATAGGGAGAGGGGAAAAGCCAGTATGGACGTCTACTAATGATGGCAATTTTCAGTTTTTGGATTTTGTTTAATTAAGTTTTAAAGATCAGTGAAAGGGCAATTTAAGGGACGCCAGAAGAAATGTGTCCTCAGTCCCAAATGTACTTGAATTTTCAAAATCTCGGTAAAGTCGTGAATTATGCCTAACTTTGTATTAAACACCAATTTTGTGCTGGAATTTCCCTTCGAGGTCAGGAAATTTCCTTTAATCAGAAAAATTGTGGGAAAATGTCGTGTAATTGGTAGCGAGCCGAGTGCTTGGAAATTGATATGTCTTTGTATGTTCCAACAAATGTTCTAGACAACCTTTTTCCCCCAAAAAATTAGGACATTTATGAGAGGAAATTGAGTCAATTTTTGAAAGAATTTCATGTACGTCCTTTTTGAATGGCCCCCAAAAAGGATTGAGAGTTTATTGAAGGGGAAGGGTGCACCAAAACCACATTAAAGTTATATGAAAATTATTTTGTCCATTTCATGTATAACATATTCTCTTAAGTTTTTCGTAATTAATCTAACATATAGGTATATTTACAATTTACATGCATGTAACATACATTGTACAGTTCTCTTCTAATCGTAACATTATCACAAAATAAGCGAATATGAAAACCTAGGAATAAATTTTCAAACAGACATGATTTTTGGAAATCAACAGAATTTGATATTTGTATTAATTTTCTATGCAGTGTTTTTAAAGCCGGGTCTCCAACAAGACGTAGGACATTGTGCGTATATACACGTTTTTACAAACATATGCAAAAAAGTGTGCCCTTCGGGTTTGTTTCAGCCGCCATTTTGTAAATATATGTAAATATCAAAATTGTGCACCTAGTATATTAAATGTCTTTAATAGCTGTACTTATACAACATTTTTCTGATCGCTCGTGAGGCGGTCCGAATCAAAGGGAAAAATGTTGCAATTTACTGCGCATGCTCAGCCAACCACGTGATCAACCACGTGACTCATACACAGCCTTCTGTAGAAGCGCCGTTAACTGGATGAGTTTGTTGATGGATTCTTGAACATTTTGATGGAGACAGGTCAGCATTCTTCAACATGCTCAAGAATACAATGTTTCCGGTTTCTCTTGTATGTATGTATGTATGTTGTGTGCATGTTTTATGTTCAATGTGTAATGTTCAATGCAGTCGAGACGTGGCTTAATATTAAAATAATGGTTCTGAGAATTGAAGTAGATTTCTAATGGAGTAGCATCAAATAAGTAGCATCGAATTTCTTTATAATGTTGACTTAAGTGAGAAAGTGAAGGCAAATATCATTATTTCATTCGCCATATGTTATTAACCACATAATCTGAATGGATCATTAATCATTCTTATTTAAAATTGGCTCGACGCAATTTATCAAGTATCTGAAATGCGATTAACCTCTATCACAATGTCAAGCAAGTTTTACGCTTTTATGAGCATCATTTTAACAATATTAATATTAATCCGTGTTTCATTAGTTTTTATCGCAATCAACGAGGAATTTTAATTGCCCAATAGCTTTCTCCCTAAGCTACTGCAATCGATGATGAAATCTTCATACATTTAAAAAAAAATAAGCTTACAAGTATCATGATGTTCGTTTATATTTGTTTTACTGGTAAACAGCAAAGCATTAAAGTGTTTACTATTAAATAAGTCAATAATACACATTGCTCAGTTTCCAATATGCAATTTCAGAGCACGGCATCCAATTAAAACAACTGCACTAGACCACCTGTCATTTTCTCTTTATTACGTACACTGATGTCAGAAACAATGGGGATTTTGCCAGATCGTTTTACAGATGAGAATATACAGTAGCTTAGGATTTTGAAAATGTGAAAATTAAACTTCTAAGCAGCCGGCATGAAAAAAACTTAACCTTTTTCTAAACTTTCTGTAGCGCCTGATCAGTACTAAATTGAGTACGTTTTATAGAAAGTGTATACATATTCTATAGAACTTAAACAAAATTGTTAAATTAGCTTGTAGTGGAATTAATTTTCTAACAATACGAATTTTGCAAATATATTTCGTAAATTTTACAAATTCAGCTGATTTGATCAAAGTTTGAAATCATATTTAAAATGTATAATTAAGTTGCAATTACTGCTATGCATAATATAATGTACGTTACGGCAAGTGTTCATAAAGTAAGGCATGCCATATTTTAATATATAGTCGAAAACACTTGGATATGTCATTCATTTGTGAATTAATCATATTTAATTTTTGAAAAAAGCTGAAACGTAGGCCAGTCGCATGTTTTTCAATCTATTGGGTTTGTGCATTTCTGCTTTAAGAAATTCATCAATGTTTAGAAGTGAATACGTGCACACATTGGATATTGCAATATTTTGACTACAAACAGGCAGATTAAAATGTGTAATTATGGCATTTTTGGAAAACTAGTAGAAATATTTGATAAAGCATATTTATTCCTTAAAGACTCGTAAAATCGACGATGGTAGTTCAAATTAAGTACGAATATATTTAGAATAAATCGTCCGTTTTATAAAATATTTAGGGGAACATCTGTAGCAATCGATTTTAAATCTTGCTAAGTAAAAATTGTGAAAAATTACTAAAATGACCAACAAAAAAAGTAGTTTTGGAAGGTTTGCCAGACTAAAGCTCGAATAATGAACATTTGTTGACAATTTGGAGATAAATAAAAATATTTTAGCTTAGTAGATGGCTTGTAGCCTTAGGATCAATAGAATGTCATATTCTTTACTTTAGACATTACAATGACAATCCTGCAGTCAAAGGCTATTCAGTCATCTATTTGAAGATACCTTATACACTTATAGGATTTCATTTTACAGATAGAAGGATGGACGAAAGCCCTTATGAATTTATATAATACAAAATCTTCTCTTAGAAAATATTCTTCTCAAATTTTATACAGTTCACTAAGGTCTGAAGTAATGGCCCTTAGGATCAATTTCACTTCATTTATAAAAAAATGGGATATGCACACAGCTATGTCCAATATATTCTGAACCCCTTAAAAGATTTCTTCAGCGGTAAAATCTAAATTTAGTAAGTCTATTTAAATGAATTTGTACTTGCATGTTCGAGTAGATAATGCCACGTAATGAAGATGTTTATGTGGGCGTATATTTAAGACTTGCTATGATTAGGATGTAGTATGCATCAGATATGAGCTAGGGGCATTCTATTGAGTCAATATTAAATAAATTCGGATAAGCTTAATTAATACAACTAGAGATTGATTTGATGAAATGCAGCCAGCTATAAATGTTTATTTATCGTTTCTAATTCAATGTTTATTTTCGGTGGTCTCCAAACACGTACGATAGACTTCGCAAGAAATTCTTTGGAGGTTTACCATATGAGCGTTGACAATGCATTAGTTTGATATTATTTCTTAAACTAAAACATTTTCAATCATAAATAGTGAAGTGGTGGAATCTAAAAAAAATACTCCACATTTGCAGAAGATGGTTACAATACATACTTTAAAAAGCTGCATGTATCGATAGCTAAAAACAACTGAAATTCTTAACCTATTTACACATGGTGATAAATTATTTCAATTACTTTGCAACTGCAACACACCATTTATTTTTAAATGTAAATGTTTTATCACATTAGTTCAGCTCTTCTTAGTTCAAATAGTTTTTACAGAATTTTGTATGAACCAAAAGTTCTAACCACGTTACCACGGTTTTTTTTAGGCTACACGTGTTACGATTTTAATGGTTTGTCAAGAAAAAGATGTTTCTTTTTACTTCAGGATTAAATTCATCGATTTTTCTAGTTTATAGGTATTTTAATCATAAACATCATGACAAGCAATAAATTTGTTGCTCAATTTCTCAAAATGGTTGAGATATGTACGCTTAAATAACTAATTACACTCCATAGGCAAAATTTAAAGAAAAAAATGACTTTTCAATCTAACGTTCAGATACTCATTTGGGGCCTTTTATGACTACACGTAACAACACTAACTATAGATTTAGGGCTAGATTTTTACAATTCCTGAAAACATGGAATTAAATTATGCAATGACATGCATTAGATGAAATTTTTTAATATCTTTAGTGAGAACATTCTTTAGTGAAGCCATCTTGTTAATGCATTGACAAAAATAATTGTCATTATTTGGGGAGGCTTTAAAGGGGAAAACTATGCCACAAACTTTCAAAATGTGACTGAATACACATCGTGCAGTAGTGAAAATTTTGTTTTCACAGTATTGGGCCAAAATAAGGCATTAAATCATTTTTCTTTAAGTTCTGTAAGTACTTGCTCAACTTTTCAAATCCTGGGACACTGTTAGACGTGAACAGATAACGGATTAAGACTTGCAAAGCGGTAGAGTTAAAAATAAAAGTTTTAACTATGGGGATTATAAAGACTTTTCTACATTCATCGCAATGTCAGTGATAGAAACATTCACCATTTATCAAATTCCAACTACAAAACAATTAAGTGGAAGTGTAACGGTGTGGGGATATTTTTCACAAAACTGTATTGATATAATCGCATGCAATAAAGCCAACTTGGGGAAAATTATGTATCGTGGCATCATAAAGAAACATATGCCACATGCCAAGGCAAATAACATTCTAAAGTTAATTATCCAAAACACACTTCAGGTCACATTCAAGAACGGCTGAGTAAACAAAAGATCCAATGCATGGTTACAATGTCCATCTCACAGCTAAGACCTTAACCCAAAAGGGCTTTCTATAAGAAAAATACCTAAGAAATATGCTCTAATGGAGATAAGTTGTTTGAATTGTTGAAGAATAAATTGGAAAACAATTTTTAGGCGAATGAATTGTTAATTTCATCATGTTTATCAAAGCTTTTGGTCATCTTTGGAATTTTGGAATAAATGTATTCATTACAGGAGCACTATATAAATATGAAATTACAGAATTTTTTATGCATTTATTATGAAGAATTAAAAAAAAAGATTATTAATAAGGGAAATCATGGGAAATAATGCGAAATGATTTTTTTAAAAAGTTATACTAATCAATAATTTTTCAAGTATTATGCGAATATATCTTGAATTGCCTTGGTGTTACTCCAATGTTAAAGAAAATTAATACTTGACTAATACATTAAATATGTGAGAATGTAATGCAAAGGCCAATTGACAGTATTGACATGTCCTACGATTTCTTGAAATCACAAGTGCAAGGTGTTTATAATTCTTATTAGCTCTCTGTTTATCATGCGGTCGCCTTGAAGCTCTTTTAGAAGACCAACTAAATATTTTTTTAAACATGTTTGGATTGCCCCAGTAGTCAATACATCAAACGAAGGCTTGTCTTAATTATAAACATTTGCATAATTGCTTGAAGTTAATTATTAAAAATAATAGAATATATGTACTTAACAGTTGCATGTAAATAAGAATAAATTATCAGAATGTTTACCCCCCTCGACTTGGACCAAGTTTTCCAACATCCACCCCTGACACATTTAGGACTGTTCGTGATATTGAAGTGATCACGATTATACTGTGTCTACTGTGCTCGTAAATTTTCTTTGTTCCAAAGAACCTTCGTTATCTATTTGTAAGATAAAGAGGTAGCGCAAAGAACAAAGTAATACATCACCTGACAACATTTTTCTAAAAGAACCATGTACAGAAGGTACTGCTATTGTATGATAAATGACTTAGGTCTTTAATGTCCTTTGTCTCAATAACGGCATATAGGAGAATATATTTACAGAGAAGACCATTCACAGGGTTACACCATTAAACTTATCCATCACCATTGAAGCAAACCATAAAGATAACGCATTAGATTGTTATGCAAGACAAGGATTTTTATATCTATACTAAGAATTTTGTAGTAATAGGGCAGAGTGGGAAGCAATAGGACATTCTTCACCTTTTTGTTTTTAAAAGCATTCACAAACTTTAAAACATATACCAAATTGTATTGTGCACAGTGTTGAAACTATTTTCTTATTACTAAAATAAAAATATATTAGAAATTAAATTCCTTTCTATATATTGTCCCAAAGTAAGATTTCTAATATTTGCAATAATAAGAACACACTTTTTCAAAAACAAAAAATTACCCTTTTTCAGGATTTTTATAAAATTAAGACTAACAAACTAGTGAAAAGGGATTAACATCAATGCAAACTTGATAGATTTCCTGTGATCTTAATATTTCTCCACACACAACACGGTGTGGAAGGCTTCAGCACGATACCAACATTTATACATCTGTACATCCAACATCTGGGACACTCCCATTCCTCTTGCACTGTTGTGTCCCAAACCTCCTACCACTAATGCTTTCTTTCAAACACGCCATATCATTAAAAGGACCTGGCTGATTGCTAGTAAACATCTAATAATATCATAACCATCTTAACTGGTATTCGAGATATGAAAACATTGCCTCTATAAACTATTGTTTTAGACATGTTTAACTTTTCAAGAAAAATTACTTTATGGTATTAAAATCACACTTTTTTTTCCTGCATTCTTGTGCTTCAACAGAAGGACACCATTTTACACAAATCAATACAAGAAAACAAACGCTATATTGGCACACAAGTGTCAGTCTTTTTACACATTAAAGTTTTAAATTATTGGCAATGTCTCATATCTCCTGCGTCCCATTTCCTATCTACTCTCCCCTATACTTTAGAAATCGCTTTGTCAACAAGTTAAAATCGCATTCTACTATGAAGTTTTCCAAACCCGAGAGAAGCTTTAATCATATACAAATACAACCAAAATCATAACTCGAATTTTCCACAAAATGATTATTTAACTTGATAAGTCTTGACAGTGTCTTGTGTGATGTGCCTACAGGGGTTGTTTCGCTTGTCGCTTCATCTGAAATCTTTCAACATCTTCCTAATCCTGCTAGTGCCTGGATCTTATTTAGTCAAAAAAATTATAACTATCCCTAAAAAGATTTAGACTATTTCTTATATAAGCGACTCTTGAATGCAAGTATATATCGAATGAATCAGTACAATTTATACGGAGGGAATATGTTTTCTATTCAGAGCATGTGCTGCGATATTAGGCAATAAATTACGATGTATTTTGTGATTTAAATAAAATATTGATTTTTTTATACGAGAATTTCTATGAGCCACCCAGGGCAGCTATTTTCCTAAATCTGTTTTGTGAACTTCAGTCCAAAACTTGCTTCGGGAAATCAATAAAAATGTTACTGGTAAAATAAAAAAGCAGTATAAACACTTCGGATACTAGTACATTGCAAAGCTTATTACATATGATGAATTTCGTAGTTGAATGTTGGACATAGTGGATTCTTGTTGTTGCGTATCCAAAAAACTAACTTCTGAAACTTTTTAAATCCTGTTAAAATAATAACGTGTTCAAAGAGAAGCATACGGAACATAATGTAGAGAGAAAATTTCTTGGAAATGAACTACAAATATATTTACTAGCATAATAAAAAAGAAAATCTTAAATTCGAGGAAGGATGTATTAACAGGTCACCTGAGACAGTACTCAACAAGCGTATGCCCTTAAGTGCTATAGCTAGGGTCCAATGATAAGTCGGTATGTAGTCAGCGCTATGGCGCCAGTTCTCATCTTTGGTCATGTAGACATTAATTAATAAACATTTGATGGGAAAAAGAATTGCGCACAGGCCAGCGTAAGTCGATTTAGGCAGCTGTGATTGGAGGTTTCGACACATGGGGAATAAAAACCTGCAGTACTCAACATCTACAAGGAGAAAACAAATCTGCTGCTTGACAGAACTTCAACGAACACCATTGTGGGCAAAATCCACAATGGGGACATCACAGTTGAAATATATCAGGACAAGTGAAGCAAAATCTGATGTGATAGATGAAACAACAGCCTAGCAGCAATAGAAAAGAAGAGGTTGAATTTGGTGGTGGCATAAGTGAGGTATATATTATGGCTACATTTAATACATAGTAGATAAAGAAATACATGCATGTTGGATACGTAGCTTGAAGAGCAGAAGACAGCAGTGTACGTGGACAGGACAGACACGTTGTAGATGGTTGTTAAGAAACATCATAAGTTCACGTGTATTAATTTACTGTATTTTCAAATTATCCTCGCTAGGGTAACCACTAACATTCCAAAATTTTGTAAATGATGAGCCTTTGATGTCTGCACACTTGACGAAAACATTTAAAATAAGAAGTATTTTATACTTCAATTGATCTTCTATTTCGAGAATGTGTTCAGCTTGTAATAATTTTCATAAGTGTATTTTGAATTTATGTTAAGCTGGATCACAACCCTATCACTTTCAATGGGGGAAATTTTAAAACACAATTCCAGGCAAACCAAAAGAGATTAAATAAAAATAAAAATTGTCTAAAATAGCTTGATAAA
>JAQGAE010001235.1:0-24679 GCA_034696685.1 Julus scandinavius
AGCTGTACAATTTTGATATTTACATATATTTACAAAATGGCGGCGGAAACAAACCCAGAGGGCAAACTTTTTTGCATATGTTTGTAAAAAAACGACTATATACGTACATGTACGTCTTGGTGGAGACCCGGCGTTACATGTCGTACATTCCCACTTTTAGTATCATCGATTATTGTATTAACCCAAATGTGCACTAACATCAATATAATAACAATCATCATCGCCTATTAATTACTTTTCTGGATTCCATTTAGTCTCATCAATCATACCGACTGATTTACTTCCAAGTTTTGCAAATCCATTTCAGATAAAAGCAAGAACTGTATGCATCACGAGTTTGTAATAATCAAGTTAATCAGTTGCTATTAGAAATGCAATCAGTGTTAAGATGCTCAATGTACTCAATTAAGATCATCTATCAAGAAATCCTTCAAAGTCTTTCATTAAAATTTAAATATAAACAGCTGATGAAATTACATGAAATTCGCCCTTGAATTATCATGTCATTTAATGACATGCAGTAATATTTAGATGAGCAATCATTTCTTGTCGTTATTACGGTGTTTCACGTCACGAGACGCCACCTAGCGGCCACGAAGGGCACCATGAATTTCGCGGAGCTTAGGGCGCTTCTAATGGGGCAAAGTGGCCTCGTCCGCCCCCGCTTTTTTGCTTACGCTAAATACGGCGACAATTTGTAGTCAATATAGAACACGGGAAAACTCATCTTCATTACGATCCTCGACATAAAAACAACCAAAGGCATTAAATAAATCAACAGCGGCGCTCCCACGTTGCGTGTGGCCTCACGTTAAAAACGCTATATACGTCGGTACAACAATAACCCCTTTTTCCTATAGGGACATGCAAAGTCCCCCAAGTATTGATTACCTCGTGGCACGAAAGGGAATTAAAAAGGGGGGTAATTAGAAATACATTATGTAATTGTGGCCAGGCAAGCTAAAGTTAGAATGTGAGGGGGTTCCCTTCATTCCACTAACATCGAGTCACACACATGCATGCACACTCAAAAAAATAAGGGAATATCGGAGAAAGGACGAGTCAGCAATAAACGAGTTTTTTTCTTCTGCAAATGGACGGCAGAGTTCAGGAATGTTTGAATTTCATGTGTTTTGGAGAAGAGGTTGCATACTGTGCAAACTGAGCTGCTGGTCCGCTTGGAGGTTAAACAGTATCATGCGCAGCAATAACGTCGATATGTTGACCAAAACCGTAGAAACACGAGCTAAAAACAGATCCCAGACTAAATATATTCATCAAATCTCGATAAAACTTCATCACTGCCACAAAAACCAGCCTACCTAAGCTTGAGCCCAGGGAATTACCACGCCTTCGAAAGCAGCTTCGTTTTTGGCAAATCCTAGAGTTTTTTGGGGGAATCTTAATAGAAAAAGACAGCGGTTCATGGCGTTAACAACCTGCTTAACCGCCTCCGGACACGAGAGGCGGACAGGGGTCAACACCGTAACCGGTCACCGAGAGCTATATTTTATGAGGGGAGGAAAATACCCCAAAAATTTCGACAGGCAAATGGAAGAAACAGTCTAAATAAAGAGGGTCGCCATAGTGTTTGCACTCGAAGACTGATTTAAACACAAAATCCATCCAATAAGTAGATATTTTTAATTTCAATTTACACATGTCAGTTCCGTCAGTGAAGAAATATATGATTCCCTTCACTGGGTGTATAACCTTTTCATAAAATTACGTTGAGCACGGTACCCAGCAGCCTCGAAAATCGAGAAATATGCTTGATTTTCATCACTTCCATGGAATTATGCTTGAAATTCATATGCTGGAATTTCCTGGCGCATCTGGAAATGTTGTTAATAAGAAAAATTTCATATAAAAAAAATTACATAAAAACTTAATAAAATATTATATAAAATAATTGTCTGGCTCTTGATAAATATTGTGGTAATTATTTATTCGAGTGGTCTTTGAAAATGTGAAGACATGAGTGTTGAAATCCATGAAATATATTCAAATTTGAACCCGAACACTCGTTTAACACGAATTTCAAGCATAATTCCAGACTTTTTAATGGTGATAAAATTAAGCACATTTCTTGATTTTCAAAGCAGCTAAACACCATGAATAATATCCTTCCCTATATACTCGTATATATGTATGTTGGACAGACGTTAAATGTTCACAAAACAACATGTTGACTAAACCAGCGAATGAGCAATGGCCCATTGGCGAGTTCACAACCCGCAGATAAAAAAAAGTGCTGGAAAACCAGTCCGTTTTTAATCCACGATATTATAATGGTGAGAAATGAGGGACCTGGTCTGTGTCTGGGGGTTTTAAAGAGAGTAGAGGGTAAGGAGGTCCAGTATGCCCCCTCGAATGGGTCTCGTCCGAGCAGGTAAAAGCCTTTAATAAATATATACAAGGAGAGCACGTAGCAGCGTGGTGAATAGGTGTGAGAACAAACGTGGGTGTTAATATTCAAAGGTGCGAGAAAGTCACGCTTGTACACAAAAAAAAGTCGGAAAAATGAGAGAAAATGAAAAGGTGGAAAAATAAAAAAAAACAGAATAAAATGGCCGGGTCTACATAATAAAAATATAAAAAATTGCCAATCATCATGGTCGTTTGGAGAAAAGATGGGAATTTAATATACATTAAGTGCGTGTATTGTGAAAAATATTTCATTTCCAATTCGGTTTTTCAATATAAAGGTTCAACGGATGCGGGTCAACATGTTTGGAAGTGTTTCTGATGGAATCAAGTCATGATGAACGAGCCAGTGTTAAATTTTCAATTCTAGATGGATACAGCTTGAAAAATTCAAAAATTTGTATATGGAATTTTCAAAGTATTGTGGTTTAGACATGCACGATTCGCCATATCTCCATTGATCGACATTTTAATGTAAAACTCTGATAAATCCCATTAGTAGCCGATGGCGTAGGTCTTCCCGGAGCGCTATTTGCAGATTAAAAACAGCGTTGTTGCATTTTCAAAAAGTTATAGCTTCATAAAAACCTAGAACGCGCATCAAAACCATGAGTACTCCTATAATTGAATTATCAATTTTTATTGATATGAGTTTCACGCGTAGGCGACTTGCTTTTCCACTGCAGCTAGCCATAATGATAATCTCTCGTTAATTGAGTTTGTTTCGGAGATTAGATATCACGTCATAACCATCCGCAAATGAGTTTTAAGTTTGAATTAAGAAATTAGCGCTTCGTATTTTAGGTCTGCAACGATAAGATGCACTGCCAATTTCTGTAATCGTATGCCGAAATTTCTTGCATTAAGTGCTCGAGATAAAAGATAAGGAAATGCGCCACTAGATGACGCTGATCAGTGGCGCCATTAGAATTTTATACAATAACGTGTGGTAGCCATATTGCATATTTCAAAAATATTTAAAAAATACGCTTAGCTATAAATAACAGCTCGTGAAACACAATTTTTCATTCCACATTTGTTTAGAGGCTCAAAAAACGCCCAAACATCCCGTTTTATAACGATAATATGGGGAAAAAATATGAAAAAAGAACAAGACTAATTGAGTAGTCGGCATTTTTTTGCACTGCATTGATAGTTTCTGATAAAGTTCCTGATAAGGAACTATATATTTTTCTTCACTGACACTGGTGAGCTCTCACGTGTGTAAATCAGTGCTTTTCCACGAAACACTGGTTATGAAACACTGAAATACACGGTTACCAAAACCGCAGGCACAACCAAAACTCACTTCAGTGACGAAGTGAAACTTGTCGTTGCTTTATAAAAATGTCGTTACGATATTTGTGAGAAATTTCATGACACAAAGAACAAAATTCCATAATTTTACAGGAATTTTGAAAAAAAAAAAAATGGAAAATTGGTAGCATCTGTTGGAATACAATATTGTTCTTCAACAATTTCAAGCTCCCTGCACACCATCCCAAAACATCTGCGGTTGAAAAACTTGTGTAAATGGACCTATAGATGGTCAAGATGTGGATGTTGGGGACCTGGTAGCAAATACCATAATGTGTATTCCCGGATAATCCCTGGTGAAAAAACAATAGAGATTTCTATTGTTTTCAATTGTTATTTGGAACGTTGTTTTCTATTGGTATCAATAGAAAATTTCTATTGGTTTTATTGTTTTCTATAGTTCAGTCAATACAGCTAAATAATAGAAGTCAATACATGAACCATAGAAAACAATTAAAATCAATAAAGTGTCCAAATAACAATAGAAATCTCTATTGGTTTCTTTTTTTTTTTTGACCAGGGATGGGACCTGTTACTACGCATAAGCCCATTAACCCTAAGTTTAATGTTTCTATTATCCCGAATGGAGTGTATTTCATTAGAGGATATAAGCCTTGAACGTTTCATGGGTACGTTAATAAGCACGTGACATAGGCCGTCACTTTGAGCGTGAAACGTCCCATAACTCGAACGTAATGCGGCCCGTAAGTTAAGATGACGTGACGTTTTATGCGTTTTACCAACAGAATGGACGCGGGGTGTAGGCCAATTCGTTCGGCTTAAAAACGGCCCCCCTTTCGCTAATTAATTACCGAAAAACTGGTTTTGGTTTCACTTTCGCCTGATGGCGCTGGCAAATGCTCAATGACCGCCCCACAAAAACCTGTTCAATTAGTGAGGAATTTTTAAATCGAAATTATGACATGGATTTCGTTAATTGTGTGTACATTTTTTCTCCCCCGAGATGGAATCGAAGCGGTGATAAGTTGCGTGTCACAACAACAACAAAAACTGCGATCGACGATTGTTTTTGCACATTCCAACAACTAACAACGCCTTTAATTCATTTAGCCCAAATCAAATTTGTCAATTGTTTTATAATGAACCTATAAGGAGGGAGGGTGCTTTGGTATCCACTATCCACACGGTTACAATGTTACTTCGTTCGTTATACCACCACCAATCAATGCATGCTCGCATACCCGAAATGAAAATTAATTTGAAATCCGATACCTGAAAAAGTCGAAGCTGGGAGCTGTATACAAGTTTCGATAACGGACATTTCGAACAATAATTTATGGATGATCACGGCTTACTCCACGATGCCACCCTCGAAATCACCATGGAGACCGGCCTAGGTTTCTCAAACCTGAGCTTATCTAGGTCTACCTACGCAGCACATATTGCAATACGATACATTCCTCGTCAACATCATCAAAAGTGTCTACAAATAATTACTCAACGGGGACGACAACGATAAACGCGAGATTATCTGCTCCATAAATTAAACAAATTTACCATAAAAATTTGGACCACGTAGGTGTTCACATTATGCATCAGAGATACATGACATTGTAGGACCACACGTGCTTGACCCGGACACTATACGTTTCACAAAATCTCAAAATAGACGCAAGGTTATCGCAATAAAGTGAAAATCTTGCCAAATCTGACATTATTGTGATTTGCATCAACATCTATTGAATATGGAAGATTCACTTTGGCCCATTGCCAGAAATGTTTACTTGATCCCAAAAGTGTCCAGACCATCACGTAAAAACGTGTCACTATTTAAAGATATCCCAACTGCCATAATGACGGTTAATTTAGTAAATATGCTAAAACCCTTCAATTATGCATGAATAATAAATATGTAACAAAATGTATTACATTAACATGGGCCAGAAACACAAAAGTAGCATCATCTTCGAGTTCTTAGTTTGCCCATCTTCAAAACTAAACTTTTTAATTTTATACACGTTTCACATCAATCATTACTCAAAACTCTTAAAACAACAAGAATTTCTAATGAAGTTCAGAATGAATAAAGTGCTAAAACAACCCCAAAAGTACCCCTCGTCATGTGTGCACTTTGCAAAGCCAAACAAAATTGGCCACATGGGAGGTCAACCTTGGCCCAAAAAAGAGACGACCCCAAATGTATTTCCCGTTGACCATTTTCTCAGATGTTCATGATGAGTGTCACATTCTGGTGGACCGGATTCTGTAGGAAAATCTGGTAGTAATTCGAGACAAATTCGAGCTTTTTGACACCGAAACCCGCTTCCGAACACATTTTTCATTAATCAGGGGTAAATGAATACAATGAGGAAAGTACATGGTGAGGGGAGAGGAAAAAACAGAATTAAACATTCTCTAGTTTTACTCAAGGTTACTTTTTTTTCTGCACGAAATTAAGGAAACTGCGGTGGAAATAAATCTCGAGCCTGCAAACTCAATTAATTATGTTTTTTCTTTTTTTTTTAAGACAGCAGTCAAATAATGGGTGAAACGAGTGAAATAAGTCTGAGATGGAGATAAAAGAAAGGGAAACGAATGGTTCGCATTAAATGAGAGAGGGAGTTTGGGGGTGCCCACAACGTTTCCTGTCCAAGCTTTTAGCCAGGAACATGAACATGAACATGCTTAAGGGCAGTCGCCGCTAATTTCCATACTAAGAATAGCTAGGTTACCACAGTCATGCTAATTTGATAAGGATGTTGATACCAAAACCACTACAGTAAAATAAACTGAAAAACAAATGGTTATTGCCCAAAACTTGTACAAATTATTGCCCAGATGAACAGAAGCTATTAAGTATCTAAAAAGACCCAAGACCGAGGGTTGACACTTGCGGACTGTATTAACATAAAGTTATAAGGGCTTGCACTATACATTGATTGCAATTCCAAATGCTCATTTGCTATTTATTGCAAGAGTTGATTTTCCAGGACAAGGCACAATCCAATATTCGGATTTTTTCTGTCCAGTATAATATCAAGACTTTTTGTCAAAACCTGGGTCTAGTGACATACCACTACATAGCCTTAACGTATTCTGGTAGGTAACCATGCAGCACCAAGTGCAAACCGTATAAATCAGTGCATTCGTCTACCCACAGTGTGGCAAACGAGTATTTATTGGCTCATTGGCTGTTCTATACAAAACAGAGTCTCCACTTTATTCCTTTTAATGGGAACAGCGATGTCAACATGTTTGTTCAAAGCTGGGTCCAGTTTCAGATTAACATACAGCCTATACAGGTTGATAACCATGTAACACCAAGTGCCAAACCACGAATTCGTCCCCCCACAGAGTGGCACACGAGTACTTATTGGCTCATTACGGATCCCTTCAGTTCTATGTTAAATCGAGATAACCTCGTTTAATCCAGTAAAGCTATACTGAAAATGGTAATCCAACACTATATAGCAAGTAGTTTATCAGGAACTGGATTCATGCAAGATTACATTTTTTTCTCTCGTGGCTATGAAGTCCTTACCAGAAGGCTGATCACACAAAGCCGAGAGCGCCATTGCACAAGGTGCACGAAATTACTTTACAGCTTAATTGCGAGCTTGAGAAGCGATAAACACGTCGACAGCTGTGATTAACTGTATAGCAAACGGATGGCCGACATTCAACAAGAACAACACTGTTGACACCGCGCGAACTCAACAGGTGGCAGCACGTACGAACATCCAAACATGGCGAATGCGTGGTTAACCAGAGCACAAAAGGCCGCGCCCAGCTATAGCTCACCCTCGAGTGGGACCTATTCAGGACCCAAACATTAATTTCTGCTTCTCCTTCAGTTGGTAGCTGCATTTTAAGCGTTATCTTGCCGAGAAAATCTATCAAGCATGGTCAATGCGGGTCCAATGGAGTGAAGAAATTCTGAAGAAGCCATGAAAAAGGAGGAAAGTGCCCCCTAAGTGGGGTGGACATTAGGCGATCATAATTCATTTTTGGGCCAACATTTCCATTCCTGAACTCAAAAAAAGGGAAAAACTTCTAAACACAAATGCACGTTGGTGCCCCCTCGCCCCGCATGAGGGTCATCCTTTGAGCCAAAATGCGGGTCCCCGCCCCCTCTCCCGGCAGAATAATTGGGCATTTGCCGCGTGGCCCAGCCTCCTATGGCGCCCCAAGTGGCCGTTTTTTTTCAAGCATCTTGAGCGTTTCACCTCCTTCCGCCTCGATGAATGCATCGCCATTCACCGGCACTTATTTCATCACGCCATTTCCAATGGCCCCCGTACAAAAGGGTCCTTGAAGTAGTCCCCCCCTCACCTGCTCCTTTACCTTCCTTTGTGTTAATAAGTTCGGACAGTGGCCCTCCTCCTGCACCTCAACTTCGCTTTTCTCTCCCTGTGATTTGCAGCCAAATCTGGCGGCCCTAACCCACTCCACATCGGTTTTGTCTCCCCTTCCAAACATTTCTGTTCATTTATTTTCATTTGTCCCTCCCGGTTCCAGTTTAGTTGTTGCACAAGTGTCGCACCAACGCCCCCCTGCCCCCATTGTCCCATCTGTCGCCGCCGTGCAATTTCAGAGGCTTCGTTTGTTTGCTCAGGCAAGAGTGTTGGGCCAGGACGGGGGCAGAAGTGGACGAGGGGCACAAAAGGAGAAACAGATGGGGAGGGCTCCCCGGGAGTTCCGGTCAGGTCAAGAATGACGCGTTCATGCGGATCTCAAAGTGACCAGGAGCCAACCAGTGACTTCACCCACTATTAAGTAAGTCCATGACATCACTGCATGTTGCAAGGTTCCTGTAACGATAACTGGCCTACTCTGTTTTCAGTAACGGATTACAGAAAACAATGCCAGGTCACAATGACAAAAGTTTACCCTATTCCAGACAAAAAGCTAACTGATGTCACTCCACGGGACACAAACGGTTTCTCCGAAACATATTCCCCCATCTCTTGGGGAAACAATGTACAGTATAGACTATAGTGTGAAAACTTATAAGGACACATTATTTTTTGTCAGTTTTTACATCAGTTTATAAACTAAATTTATTTGATATGCGGAAAAAGAAGATATAAAGGGTTTCGCTATAGAATTAAGGTTCCAGTAAAGATAAAAAGTATGTTAAATGTGACATGAATATAAAAACCATTATTCCTAATTCGTCGAAGGTATACAACATTATGGAAAGCTGAAAACTGGTATAAGTAGTTCGTGAAAAAAGAATAAACTGTTAAAACGAATGGTAAATTTCATATTTTCATGTGTTCAACAATTGGAACTGCTTGGATGATGGACTTGTCCTAATGCTCATTTGCATACTTTATACAATTTTTCAATTATACAAGTGTCTTGTAGCCATTCCATCTATGTAATGTAATATAGAACTTCATCCTATGTCATTCCTAAGACATTTCAGCCTTCTAAAGCTATATAACCAGCCACTCGCAGCACACAATGCACAATTACAAGCCAAAATATCATTTTTGTGCATATATTGGTAACTTGTATATAACAGAAGTTAGATATTTAGTTATCATCTCCTGCATTTTTAGAACGTGTTCCATAAATCTTCCTACACATGTAATTTCTCGAAACACACCATGCACCAACATTTCGATCAACTTATTTTACGACATGGTCAAGCCCATGCCTTCATGAAAGTCCAGCCCGGTTTAGGGCGATATTCGGTTCTCCCCTTTCGATAAGGTTTGGCCAAAATTATTAAATCACAATGCGAAACCCTGCTGACCCCGTGCTGTCCGTTATAATTATGCGAAGAACGTAATAAAACAACACGAGCATTAAAAAATATTGAGACGATTTTTTTAGTGGCCAGCCCATTTCCCACAATTCCCTCGGGTTTCAACCATCGTCCAAAAAAAAAGGATGATGAATCTGGCATTTTTATTTACCTGCAGTAATGCAGGTAAAAAGGGCGTGACCCCGGGGGCCCCCATCACCGCACCAACAAGGTCACCCCCCTCCTGGTCTCCCCTCATTCATGCCCAAGTACATCTGTAATATCTCACCACCGCAACTTTCACCCCACAGTATTTTTTTTCACCCCCTCCAATTTCGTGCACGTTTTCCTGCCCCCATCTGTTGTGCCTCTGGCGCTGCGAAGAAGCCTACAATTAAAGGAGCTCATGCTTGGGCCGCCATGTTGGACAGGTGCTGACCATCCCAAAAATCCCATAGAGGGATGCGGTACGATTTTTTAATTGGCCTTAATGGCGACGACAAGCGGGTAAAAACGAAACCACTCAACCTTCTGCGCAAACATACGGGACAGACACCCCCTATATATATATATATATACCCTTACATCTAGCCTATTCTTAACCAAATGCAATGATTATCTAGAGAAGGCACAAAATGGAGACCGGGTGGTCCCTATTAAACATGGCGGACAGAACGAAAAACTGCTGCAACAGGCGAATGGGGTCCCCAACTACGAAACTTGTGTTTTAACCCCCAAATTTCAGACTTTTTATTCCCATAATCAGGCGCGTGCACTGCTATTATCTTTCAAACAAAAGACAAGACATACTACAACTGTCGTATTTCTCCGAACAAAAGCCCGAGCTTGTCATATTATCGTCAATTTAAACATTTTATGGGATATTTTTTCTTCCCCTTTAACGTTAGTTAACTTGTACACTTCGCGTTATTGTAAACTGGAATACACTTTTGCTGGTCATAAAGCATAACAAGTCTTAACAACGCGATTAATGACGCACCTTGTACAGCGTCGCGCATTGAAATACAGGGTGCCCCAACATTGACATTTGTAGTTTTTTTCCATAGAACACCTAACTGCGATATGTATACCATGTGATCGAACCTCATACACGTAACACAAAGCAGAAAACATAAAGTGTTTCTAAAACATACAAACGTTGAATTTTGTCCATGATCGAGTAACAAAAGTGTTTCCAAAATGATAAGCAAGGCAGAACACGTGTTAATACGGTTTTTTTCAGTTAAAACGTGTCTATGTAAAAAATCTATAAGCTGAATCGAACTAAAGTGATGGTGTTTAAGTATACGTGCGCGGCCATTTAGCTGTTTTTATACCAAACCAAAGCCAAACCACTGTGCGTTAAGGGACGTGTAATTTATGACACCCGGTAGGCAGCTACATAAGGCCAACGTGTTCCCAGCGTGAATGTTCAACGGTACAAGTATGCAAATGCGTCTATTAAGGCCGCTCATAAAAAGCTGTATATTTCTCAAATTATGCCGAATTAACACATGAGAACACTATGGGGTATAATCGAAAGCACGATTTTTCAATGCCACATCCGGCAAAAAACCAGGGGTTGGAATGAAAGGGCAAAAGCGAGTCGGGAGGGGGTTCTCGAAAACAACGGCGGACGAGGAAACATATGCTAATTCGTGAATACATAATTTCAGGAATTTTAAATACGTCCGAATAAACGCGTGAATTATTATTAAAAAGAGGGGAAAAATACTATAAGAGGCGCGGGTGAAGATGGCGTCAAATAACCCCTTCCTTCGCTTTAACCCTACAATGAAATTAATATCATTAATCCTCTAAAAAAAAACGTCATGGCAACAGTGAGGGAATGTTCTCAACATTAAACGAAAATTCAGGACATTTTATTGTATCCAGAAATTCCAGAAGCAAGAGTTAACGGTGGCGCCACCTACGATTTTCCCAAAGCGCCGATAACAAATACATGCACTTAGTATATTCCGCTTCAAAAGGTGGGCCTAATTCGGGACAACAAGAATAGCGATAGCGGAATAAAATCACGCAGACGTTAGCAGAATTAACGCTTATTTGGCAAAAAGCCACATCTGCTATAAATATATCGTGGCAAACGTTCATCGATAAGACGAAGAGTAGCTTATAGACATAATAAAGAAGTATCGGTCTCCCATCAGCGGGCTGAGTTAGTGTTATGCTCAGCGGGGTAACTTATGGCAACTATTTAGCGGGTCACACGGTATAGGTTTACGTTAGTAACCATTACGTAACATACATCACCCAGCAATAAAATCGATCTTTAAGCAAGGCTCCCTCGGCCCACGCCCAATTCCGCGTAAAAAACGTCATTTCCGAAGCGATATTACGTCACTTCCGAATGGTCTTTTACCGGGTCACGTGCAAACACATGGTGTTAAATTTGCGAACTGGGCCCTATTCCACAAAAGCATGATCTTGTACTTGTATGAGTATGGAGTGACACTTGTAAAAAAAGCACAAGTTGTTGTGTTCCACAGATAATATTTGTACAATTGTAATTTGTTAGACCATACCTTACAAGTTACAAGCAAATCTTGTCAGTTTACAAGTGTTCTGTTCCACAAAGGTATTGCTATTAGAAAATTGCTTGTAACTTGTAGTAAATTTATTATAGGTAAATGATTACTTGTAAATTAAGTATTAGAAAGCATTTGGAATAGGAATAGAACGTCTCGAGAAAGAAAATGGCGTCTCGAGACGCCATTTTCTTTTCACCTTAGACTTGTACTTTTGTGACATCACTTGTACATATTTACAAGTTGGAAGTTGCTGAGATTATTGGTGGAATGCCATACTACAACTACTACATATACTTGTAACTTGTACACTAATACTTGTACATTTTTGTGGAATAGGGCCCAGGGCGCCATTGCTTATTACAAAGTTTACATGATTTTACTTCTGTGCCATTCTGCGTTTAGCAAACAAATCTGGGTGTCCATTAAATTTTCTGAGACAAAAATCAAGCATATTCAATGTTTCCAATGCTCATACTTTACACTTTAAATCATCCCTAAACACGAATAATTACCACAATATTTGACAAAAGTCATAAATTTAAAATCTTCTAAGAAAAAAATCAAGCATATTTCAAGAATTTCAATGCTCATACTTTACATTTTAAATGACCCCTAAACACGAATAATTACCACAATATTTGACAAAAGTCATAAATTTATAAAAGTTTCTGAGAAAAAAAGTAAGCATATTTCAAGGTTTTCAATGCTCATACTTTACATTTTAAATGACCCCCAAACACGAATAACTACCACAATATTTGACAAAAGTCATAAATTTAAAATGTGCCATTCTGCGTCTAGCAAACAAATCAGGGTGTCCATTAAATTTTATAAGAAAAAAAAATGAAGCATATTTCCTCATTTTCCCAATTTTCAAGGCTGCTGGACACCCGTGCACATGCTCTACTAAGAATGTTCCATGTATTTACACTTTGCTAGACCGCAACGCCTATAGAATGTTCTCCATCACTTTATGAGGCGAAATTTAGAACAGACCCAAGTCTTTGGACACGTTCCATATCTAGTGTTCATATTTGCTGACCAACCTAGATTTGGTGTCACTAATCTACCTTATCGAAAACTGCCACCGTCCATATGCCGGTATATACTATCTCGAGTACAACCCAGACTGATTTCATTTCATTTTTATCCGCCTATTGTTTAACGGGAGCACCCGGGTTCAATACCCCGAAACCTATTCCGATACCCTTCCAGGCGGCACTTAATGGACAACGCTTTTGTACATGGCAACACCAAGATGTCACACCCTGTCATTGCGATACGTTCACGCCTCGAAAATGCACACGTTTTCTAAGTTAACCATATTCATGACTTGAAACTGAGATCTACCCCCTCGCCCATCGAGTTCACATATCCCCAAAATGCTCCATATAAAACAAGCAAAACGTCGCTTTAAAAAAAAAAAGCGTACGTCTCAATTGTCACTTTGGCGAGTGATCGTGTTGCCCCCACGCGGGGTCAAGATGACCACGCCCGTTTCCTGCCCACCTCACGCTTTCACGCTGGGAATTACAATGCGATGTGGAGCAATGCAATACCGATTTTTTAAACTTGAGATTTTCACCGTTGTACAAGCAGTCCAGAATGCTTTAAGAATTTACCAGAAATGTTATAATTTTTTCTTGGGTTCTTCCCATCACTGGTCATTCAGGAATAAAAATACAGGCCAAAGGCTCATACGCCACCAGGGGGTGAGAAACCAGAATAGTTTATGAATGAACAGTTTATTGAATCGTATCGTACATGCAGTCATTAATTCCAGATCACAAGAAGAAGCCCTACAAATTGGCATAATATATTCAGTTTCTGGTTGGTCATCTAATGGGACATATTGTCCATTATTTGGCATAAGAAGAGGGGGGTTGAAAAATGGGTTCCTTTTGTGCATCCATAATTTCAATTAGACTTTGCAAAGGGCATAGGAGGAGGATGAGAATAGAGAACTGCTTCTCATTTTCCATTTAATTCTCTCGGGTCTTTATTAAGAGTAAATAGATTTATAGTATAGCACAGGGGGGAGGAGGGGTACGCTTAATAGGGTACCTTTAGGTAGAGGTATACTCTGATATGGCCCCCTTACACGCCTGGCTCATTCATTTATTGCATTTGACCATCGATTATTCGGGTCTTTACACGCAGACAAGGCTAATAGCCTGTAGCAGCGCCCCCTCGTGTTCGGTATGTGCGCCCTACGCCAAAAATGGTGACGTCATTTCCATCGCCAGAAAGGGCGTGACCATCTAAGCAATTAAAATGACCAGTTCTGAGCTATTCGAAGCTAATCCAAGTTTTATTGTCATGCAAATAGAAAAGTTGGACAGTCGAGTGTTTGGGGGTTCACGTTTCAAGTCTGATGTTTTTGGGCGTGCCTAATTTATACTCGATAGGCCAATGACATTTGAAACCCATTAAATGTTAAGGCCGTATATACAGAAATATACCCCCAAATGTTCCTTAAATTCAGCAGGTTAAGCATCAAGTACGCTACTAAATGATCATTGGGGTTAATGCGCTAATGCAACAATATCACGATAAAAAAGCGAAACATATCCTTTAAAGGATTAACATTCTACCCCCTCCCCCCCTAAGTTATTGAATTATACATTTTTAAAAGCAGTTTAATATAATCGTGGTAATAAATTCACGGTGAAGGTGTTTAAAGTAGATATTTTCTCCTGTCTTCAAACTCCAAAATACTTTCTGTTCACATTGAAATGCAACACTTTTCCAAAATCTTTTAGTAAATCAGTTAATATATTCGCATTCAATTATTGAAACTCACAGTGGTAGTTCTGTATTCCAAAAAAGCACATCTGCAATGCAGGTTTACAGGAAAGTTAAATATACTTTTAAAACTATAAATTCACACATTATTTCATTATTATTTCAGCATTTTTAACATCATTCGGAAACGATTTTCGTTAAGATTTGCACACTGCATGCAATCATTATCGTGTCAGCTGCATTTGTATACATATACAGAGCTAATGATATTATCCAAAAATGGGATGCTAATGACAGTATGATTTTTTTTTTGTAAAGTCAGCAACGATAAGATGGATTTCAGCTTGCTTTCCCAAGACAGGAAGGACGAACGCGACACGCTAATTAAAACAATGAGCTCCAGGGACTGCCTATTACGGTCAATCTAATCCATTTATTTATGCATTTTCTTGCAAGCTCGCTAAAAAATTAATTACTAATGACCCACGGATTCCATGAAGACGTCTGTTTATAAGCAGGTGAAATCCGTCGACATTTTCCGAGATCATGACGACCCCTCCCCCCTTTCGAGAGCACGCATATATGCTAAGGGGTATAGGGTCAACTATGCAATTTGGGCAATTTAAGAACAGTAACACAACACACGCCATTGAGAGCACTGGCGTTTTGAAGAAGAAGAAGAAGATATGCAGAAGGGAAAAGAAGAAGAAGAAAAAAAGGCATTCTGGCAAGGCAACCCCTCTGTGCCAGGCACTGGTGGTATATATGGGAACCGTGGGATAAAGGTTCAGAAATGGCCCGAAACCATTCTGGAGTGCATTTATAGGGTGCACAGAATGAAAGATCCCTCATCCTCCCTCCAGCAAAGCTCTCCTTCCTGGCCTCAATGATTAATGAATTTATTCCATGGTGACGTGTCAAACCATGGTAGCTAATGAAACGCTCATTTTGGAAAACGCCCAAAACACGACCCACCAAGAACCAGGATTCGACGAGATAGCTTTACAAAATCTACCGATATCTGATATCGATATATATACAGACTATGGCGACAGTCGTGGCAATATGCAAGAAAACCGAGACATCGACGTGGATTTATTAATTCAACTGCCAAGTTTGGTTTTTTTCCCATTCAAGCATCCAGTATACTTGCACATCGAGATAAACATCAGGTCCTATTGCATAGGGCTAAAACTCAAAACTTACAAGTCTCGTATGAAAAACCTTCAAAGGGTTAAAACATTCTAAATTCTTATATAGAAAATTACACAAAATGATATTAAGCAATATTTTGCATCATGTTGGTGTTATGTTTGGATTTGTTGGGCATAATGGTTGAAAGGCAAAAACAGCCCTGACAATAAATGATCATAATACAAATAACGTAGCCAGGGTGTACATTTTCTGGAACAAAATGAAGGTATATTTCAAGGATTTCAAAACATCCTTTACATTTTCAAGAACCCCTCCCACGATGTTCTAGAGAATTTGAACATTTGCACTAAAGTTATTATGTGCAATTTTAGCGTTATAGTAATTTTTCCTATTTATCAATCGTTTACGGCCAACTTCACGCGTTATAAAACAGTTAGCTATAACAAATTGTCGATTTTATTGTTTTTTGTCTCGCAATTACCATTAATGTCATGTCGGTTGGTTGACGATAACGACCTTTTTGGCATTGACACAATTTTAGTACATCAACCTTCATTTCAATTTTTAAGTGACTGAATTTTCAAGATGGCTGGACGTGGTTAAAAGAAACGCTGGACTCCACTAAATTATCACCAAAAAAGACAACAAGTACCAACACGTTGTCGACTGGAACAAGATTCCCACCTAAACAGCTGCAACGTTCCCTGGTGCACATGTAGAACACGTGGAACAGCGTTCACAAGCCAGGTCAACAGCTGACCATTGATGAACAAATACAACTGTTGCAGTCAGTGGTGGAGAGGAGGAGGGGATGACGTTATTTATAAAAGCGGACTTCCTAAATGGATTATTTAGCATCCCATTTCAAAAGAGTATTTATTTGTTAGGGCATTGAAAAACATGAGCTTCTTAAAGTCCATAAAACTCCATCATGGCCGACCGGAATCAAGAATAAACGTGGAGGGTTTGACCCACGTGATCGCAGGAGTCCCCTAATCAGCCCATTGTGTGCATTACGTATTATTAAACGCATCCGAATGGCTGTTTTCGCAGAAGCCACGACAAAAGGTAGGGTTGGAGGAGGGTATTTATTTTCAAAGAAAAAAAAACCTTGCTTTCAATCAGTCGCTATATAGGACGTACTAAAAGGGGTACGCATACTATACTAGCGAGGGAAAAAAATAAAATAAAATACGAGTGACAAAAGTCGGGGGGAGGTCGTTAAAAATAGGGTTGGGGGTGGAAGGTTGACATATGGGGCTATATAATAATGGCGGTGCTAATACACAGAGAGAAAAACGAAATGCTGATGATGGAGGTGATAATTAGGCCATTGTGACATCCGCGACTCACTTATAAGTCTGTCGAACACATGTCACGGGAAAGCCTCAAACAAGACGTCATTCGCCGGGAAAGCTAAAAACCTAACCGAGGAGAAAATATGACAAAAGGGGGGAAGGGGGAGTACCAAGCGCGTGGGGGGAGGGAGGGGGGTTGAAGACAAACTACCCGTGAAATAAAAAAAAAATCCCAGAATATATGCCCCGGAGACCCGTAAATCCTTCCTACTTAATGAAATACAGCCAGGGAGAGGAGAGAGGTGGATTAAAAAAAAAAGTGGGGAGTATATAAAAAGTTATCATTGTCATAAAGCTATCAAAAGCTTTTATCTACTCCCATTTTCACTCTTGGAGATCCCGTACCCCTACAGTACACTAACTCACCCTGCTTTTTTTTAAAAGTCGAGCAATCCCACTGACGTGCCAGATTTCAACACTCAAAAATGCTTTCTGTCATGTCTTAAATTGTTTTTGAAATTTTTTTTCCCTGTCATGTTGTATTTGGAACTTTGTCGAGCATCTCGGAATTTTCTTTTTTGATGCTGTCCTTAAGTCAAAGTCCATTTTTAACAAATATATTCCTTTGCATAAAAATGGCTAAAGGCTCTTTCACTCGAAAAGCTGGTAACGCCAGCCTGCAATTGTTGTTGTCTGTGACTTGTGTTGCCAGCTTTTCGCGTGAAAGAGATTAATAGATACCTTCAAATATTGGTTTAAAGCCTCAGCATCCATATAATGTCTAAGGAATGCCATCTGATCTTTTTCAAAATATAGTATGGAATCCCTATATGACATTCCAGCCCCTTATAAGGGTAATCAACCAACCACGTTAAGATGCCTATTGCCTCACTTGAAGTGAATCTTCCACAATGGCAAAGACCTGACATTTGGTTTTTTAAATGTTTACAAATCTGTCGATATTTTGATAACTTATAAGTAAACCTGGGAAGAATCAAACCCATTGTTAGTGGCAATCTTCAAAGTTTATTGGCTTTAAAAAAATAAACTGCAGAATCGTAAAATTTCCCCCTAGCGGACGATTCATTCTATACGTGGGCTAATAAAGCTTTTACAGTCGTTTGTGTACAACACAAATACAGCCAGAAAAAGCCCTCAGAACATGTTGCGCATCTATAGCCGATAACAGAACATGTTCTTATGATGACATGTGCCTAGTGATTTGGGTCAATTTTGTACTTGATCTGCAAACCAAGTCCGTTCTTTTGTATACGTTTCGATTATACAAAACGGTGCTTGAACCACGTTGCTAATCAACCAATAAAACGCCTTTGATCAAGATTAAATTTTTACCCAGATCGCATTCGATGAACTCGGTCAATAAGAATTCTGAAAGTTAGCGGAATAAATGAATAATGTGCATTGATAGCACGCGAGGCTCGCAAAAGGCTAATCTAAAATTCTCAAATATCGGAATTCAATTTCACTTTAATCCAATTTTATGGAGGACTGCAAATGGCTCGCTGACCACCGTCCACGTGACCAAGGCGACGCTCCAGCAGCACCAGCTCCTGTCGGAGCGTGCTGAGAGTGAGAACATGGGATATCGGGGCATTCGGTTCCATTTCTCATCCAGCCTTCTCCCCTCTTGTCTTAGGGGATTTGTTCCCCCAAAAACCTCATTAGGGTAATGGTGGTTACAAAAGGTACAAAGAAAAGATTTCTCTCAAGAGTCACCCATACTATACGGATGGAGGAAAAGACCCTTTACGGGAGCCTAAGCGATGTTATGAGGGGTGAGCTTGGCGTAGTATATAGCAGGGAGAGGAGAAAAAAAAAAAAAAAAATAGGGAGCCAAATGCACTACACTCCTCCATAATCAGGTTAGATACAAAGCCACGAAACAAATGCTCTTTCGAATCTTCGTTATTGATTTTAATAGCGAGAGCGGAACTGGGGCTACAAGGTGATATATGTAACAAAGGACAAGTTGAGCGCCACAGCGGTCATGGTTATGCTAGCCGACATATATCTGAACATCTATCTTATAGGCTAAGAGTAGACAGAGGCTAAAAGGATTGCAATAACACCCCAAGAAACAAAGTGTTCTTACATCTGTAGCGTCACCTTTAAAATAGCCCTATTATGACATGTAGTTTACCAGGATTACTTGGCAAGTTTAGATTTGACCGGCTTCACAATAACGATTTTCATGCAATGCAATTCGAAGATTAATTGCTGGTGACTTCATCTATATGCATATGTAAATTTCGATGAATGCTTAAGTTTTCCAAGATGGCTAACCTCCCAAAAATAATCAAGATTAAACTTCATAGAAGCGCCTATCTATAATAAATAGGCTAAATCCATCTGTAAAAAAGCGGTGAAAACTTTACATTAATCCTTGTTATAAAGGTCAGGGGGCATTAGCATGACTATCTCCGGACATTGAAGCGCCATCTACGTGGTCATCTCCATGGCCAATTAGGAAAGTTCAATACCTACTTTCCATATGCCCTTGTCTGTTCCTTGCACATAATACAAATATGCATATTATCATCAGTAATATTCATAAACTAGGAAGTCCTTTATGAATTATCGTTTGCAGGGATCAAGATGATGCCGATTATTGCATGCATGCCGTGCAAAGATTCCAAGATTCATTGTGGAAACACGTTAAGAAGTCAAGGGGTGAATGCAAATGTCTAAAACGTATTTGTCACAGAGTTTGTTACTACGATTTAAAGTCAAGGATTTATATCCACAAAATTAGTCCACATTTGGAATCTCATTAACCACAAGCAAACTGATTCAATATTTAAATTTTGAAGACACTTCATTTTATAAAATCGTACAACATTATATTTTAACAAAACTTCAAATCTCATAATAAATCCACACATGCAATATATATGATAATAAAGAATATACTCCTATAGCTTACCACCAAATACCTCGCAGAAATATAAAATTGGAACTTACCTAAAAAAAAAGAAAAACAAAATACATTAGTTCACGAATCAAATGAATTATACTGACAATTCGCTAATGAGCTAAACCCTCTACACAATTTGTCACTTTTTTAAGTTGACTTTAGGGTATTGAATTGAATAAAATTCTCAGGGTTTATGATGCGGAGTTTTTAAATGGCTTCTCAAGCCCATCGATTGCGGACTAATTAAAGTGAAAATTAAAGGCTTTCACGGCGCTCTTCCAATAATAGGGCACGAGGTGCGGATCAACGGTATATCCCAACCCCCATTAAAAACTGGCAGCATCGAAAATTAATAATCCCTTAAATCCTAAAGTGTCAACCCAATGCCATGCCAACCATACCCAATGAGCCTGAAGTAAAGGGAGGGGAGGAAGCACGGTCTCAAAGTCCACTTTTAATAGGATTAATGCACGAGCTGGATAACCCCTACGTGTAAATCAACCCTTTTTAGGAGGCTTTCAATCCTGCGTGTCAGGAGGTCACACGGGCCTTTTTATCTTTTTGAAAGAATTGAAAAGGGACAGGCTGTACACATGGCCCAACCAAGGGAGAGGGATTCTGGACAAGGACTAAACCCCCCGCTGCAGCATTGTTAAAGGATTAAGCTAGCCACCATTTATTTTATCCTCCCCCCAAAAAAATCCCAAACTTTATTGAATGAGTTATTGGTGTGTATACCATCTAATAATCAGTTTGTACTCGTTCGGACGGAAACAAAATTTTCAGGTCACGTGACGCACTGACCCAACAATGGGGGGTTAAAACATGCCACAGGGCACATGCAGTTCGGACAGGAGTAACGTCCAGAACATAAATGCCCACTAAAGAATATATAAAGTAACGCAAGTGGTCAGAACCAACAACCCACAAGAACTTTTGCGCCATTACACAAACACCCTGAATATATGGGTCAAACCATCTTCCAACTGGACAGTTCTCAAGCCTCTACAAAGCACAAAAAAACCATAATTATAGAGTCCATCGTTTGAAATTCGATATTCCCACACCCATATAAAAAGAGGTTATATTTCCGAGTGTTAAGTTCGTTTGCTAAAGAATCTTGTTTTTCAACCTTTTTAGAATACTCAAATGTAACCAACTTTAAGAGCAAATGCTAAATTAAATACACACATTTACTTCATTTTTATAATTCTTTGCACACAAAATACAAAGTAGGACTACCGTTTTATGAAAAGTTCTCGTAAGCAGAACAGCCGTTAGCCGTTGCATTTCCGTTTCACATACCAAACACAAAAACCATCAATAGGCTAAAGCTCCCAATGTATACAAAATAAAGGGTGCAGAATGATCAAAATGGTTCGGAAATGTGAATCCATTCAGGCGCCACTGAAGAAACATCTCCAAATTGAAAGATATAAATTAGGCAAAACGATTTACTCAATGTTAAAAGAGTGTCTGTCTTCCATTAAGTGCTCAAATTTGTTTACAGCCATTCCAAAGTGTGCAAAACCATGAAACCTACTGCATATACTTTATACAGTCTCGTTTAAGGCAACGATATGTCATTGTGACTAAGTAACCCGCATAAGCAGTCATGGCATCATATACTATACACGAGCAATATTTCAGCAATTTCAATGAATGTATTAATGAAATAAAGAGCAGCTCGTAGATCACGTCTTTGTATAAAAGCGCATATGGTATACTAGACAAAACGAAGAAAGAAAAATTCTTAATTTTCTAATGACCATCGCATCAAAAGCCCATTTGGGCAACAACGTATTTCCGTTTCGAGGCTAATGTATATACGGCAAGGGGGTCATGTGGAAGACGTGGAAATTGCCTGAGCGGTTCTCGAAATTAATTAAAACGGTCGAAATTCTCCACCCACAAATTAGATTACGGTTTTTGGCTTACATTTCTGAAAATGAACGGAAACGAGGTCGCCATCGAGTCAACGGCTGTTGCTGCTTGCCTGCCCCTTCGTAACGTGGACATGGGTTGGACCAGAAGTTTGGCCCAAATTAATGATTGAGGCGGGAGAAGAAATTCTTCGGGTCGGATATGGTCAATTTTTTGGGGGGAAATATTTCATATTTCATACGCCCAAACGCAAATTTTCCTGTCAGGATCCAGCGCCAAAAACAGGTGTTGTCCTAATTAAAGATGGCCGTCTCGGGCACAAGTAAGACCGTTGTTCTTAGCAGCGAAAAATATCTTATGATATAGACGCGAGTTATTACCAGAGGTTCTTGTTTGATAAAATCAGTTGGCACGCACACCTAAGTAGGACTTGGGGAAAAGGACAAGTCTCTTTTGTCCTCCAAGAAAGTAGTGTGTCGTGTAACAACCAGCGATAGAAATCATTGCTGACGTTTTCTGCTCCAGGCTAAATGTGGCATTGGTTGCACCATGAAAATATTAATTTCTTCCAAACATTTCTGTCGTATCGTTTGGCTCCAATGTGCACAACCCTAAAGTCAGGCATTAAGTTTAGTCATTGAATACCTTTGTTATGTCTTTAAGTGATTTCAGAATTGATTAAAAAGTGTCTGAACAGTGAAGCCAAAAACAGAAAACGCTGAAATTCTACGTTAAGACCTAAGTCAGTAAATGAAGAAAAATACTCTTATTTGTTGAAGACGCTTGCATTGTGCCATCATCCATTCATTGAGTCGCGTAATTACATGTACTGAACAAATATATAGAAATGAAATTGCCCTATACATCCACAAAAAAATATTGACATGTTCACGGCAGTGCCAAAGGAACTTGCTTGACACTGAGCAAAATACTTTTACAGTCTTCATTTTCCATTATTAACAGACTTTTTGAAATACCGACAAATTCTGTTAACGGTCAGTTCACAAGCTAGTTAGGACTACTCGGAACCCCCTCGATTTGACCAGTGATTTTCCATCTGCAGTTTCATTGCATCATTGGCAGACAAGTGTCGTTTAAAAGTAAAAACTGCCAAACATGTTGTGGAATCTGTGAATTGCTTGGAATTTAGGGCAAAACCTGCAACTCGACGTCGTTTTCCACACATTTAAAAAAGGGCGAGGGGGTATTTAATTGTCAACCTCCCTTGGAATTCCTGTCCCGACACTGCAAACAAGGGTAATTCCGATAAGTCTAGCACTTAGGAGGAGGGATATGGACCAAAACAAGCTGACCCCTAAAATCCAACAAATTGGTGTAGACGTGAAGGACACGATAACGTTGCCTAAGCAAACAAGCAGCAGGCCCATATCGGAAAAGGAAGAAGGTCCACTAAGTGGTCAATTACAAATATCTTGCACAATGTAATGGCGCCAGAGGGTCCCAGCCAAAAACTTTGGGTAAGGAACACTTGGAAGCCAAAATACTTTGAAAAAATTTAATCCATGGAGTACTGCCTTGACCCTTGGCCCTGGGGTCAGAAGAGGACATCACACCTCAGCCTTGAATCCGGCGTGCAATTTATCGACACCCTTCTCAATCCCATAATTAAATCCGAAATTTTCACGATGTGAAAGTCAGGTTTTCAGAAATAAAAAATAAAAAAGCAAAGTGCGAGCAAAAACTCGGCCTTGGCTCGCTTAATCCGGCGTTAATCCTTTTATCGAATCAGTGCTTCTAAAAGCCCCATCGCGCATTCGAACCGGTCAGTCTGGCTAAAGAGGCTTTGATTGACCGGTCAGTGTGTGTCCTATTAATCACGTGGCGGACACCTCCATAGCTCAATGTCAATTGTCTCTTGGGACACTCGTTTTAGAAGAGCTAAAAAAGCGAAGAAAAAAAACCACCGCTTGGGGGGACTAAACGTTGTTGTACACGGGATTTGCGATGAATGACAGCCTGTCCCAAATAGCAGGTTGAGGCCTTTTGGGGAGTCATTTCTAAAGAAAGACTAATAATGGCGGTACATGGGTCAGAAAAACGACCCATTTACACGCAGTTTTAATAGCTTTTTTTTCCAATGAATAACAGGACAAACACATTTGAACATTCCAAAGATGTAAACTATGAACATAATAACGCTCATCCTTCAACTTAGTGTAAAGACCCAAGTTAAAATCTGAGCACAGCCATGACTTACGAATCAACCATAATTACGAATTTACGACCAAGAAGAGGTCATAAAAAATATTTTTGTTTAGAATCTCGTGCTACGACTATATAAACCAGTGTTTTCAGCCTTTTTCCGCTCACGGCACATTAAACTAGGCCTGAAATTGTCGCGGCACACTGGTTATAAAACTCTATAATACAAGGTACCAAACCTTATTCCATAAAGGGGAAATTTTCAATGTTATATAAAATCTCGCTGCAGCATATCAAAAAGTTATGAACTTCCTCTAAACTAAAAATGTCCATATAAAATTAAGTCAAGGGACCACCAAACCGGTGGTACAATCCAAACCCATTTCAGTAAAGTTTAAAAGAAATTTTCGTTGCTTTATAAAATCTTGTTCATGATCAGAAAATCATGAAATATCTAAAAATGTCATGACATAGAAAGAAATTCCTG
>JAQGAE010001236.1:0-24676 GCA_034696685.1 Julus scandinavius
CGAGCAGGTGCTGCTAACTATCCTTCCCCATTGAAAAACGGAGGAGTTGACAGACCAGGTATAGATAGACCATGATATTGGTAAACGTTTGAAATATCAAATTACTTCGTTCGTGTGAGCCACCGTAGGTTGCCGGAAGTGACGTTGTTCGCTTATTGCGTTCTCTTTTCGGTCGTACATGTGGTTTTATTAGAATTTAATTTTTCAGCTGAAATTAATGAAAATTATTTAAGAAATGGTTTTAGGCGATGCGAACGAATTCGTGGAACTTTTGAGAGGGACGATACCTTATTATGTCATCTTCTTTTTACCCATTTTGATCATTTTGTCCCCATTTGAACCCGTTTTGGGAGCGCACGAGTTCGCCGTGTACAGAGTGCAGCAGTATGATTTACAAGGAACTACTTATGGTACGTGTTACGTAAGAGTTAAATTAACTCGCAAATGTATGAGATTTCATTCCTAAAACCAAAGGGAGACGTTTTACAAACTATTGGATATTTTCTAATATGAATCAAAGGCGATAATGAGTAAGCGTTTTTGCATACTCGCTAGGGAGTTCATGACGATCGTCATGGTTATTACGTAAAGCTGCATAACTTCCTTTTCCCATTATTAAATATTCCCTCTTTCGATAAATACAGTTAGCATTCCTTCGTTAAGAGCCAGGAATTATTGTTTATAATGTTGTATTGCAATATGCATGACGTGTTTTGAATTTGTAGATATGTGAAGAGTTTCGGCAGCAATTATGTGCTAATGGCTGCCTACAATTATTTATCAACCTTATCATCAAAAATGTTGTCATTAAAGTGTATCGAAAGCAAATGTATTAGTCTTGAAGTAGAGACTGCCACAGCTTGTTTGTTTGGTCTGATTAGAAGGAGTAGACTTGTTTAGACCAAAGCGACTTTAAAACTAACTTTAGTACTGATGCAGAGTCCACACTCCTTGACTACAATGTTCACTGCAATTGCATTGCATTGTAATGTTGTGTTATCAAGCTAGGGGGTTTAGTGGTTATGCTATCCGCAAGGCAGTCAAGAGACCCTAGTTCGATTCCACCTTGGTCACCTACCCTGACTATGGTATTCATTGTTTTCCACAGTTATTTCCAGGCAAATGCCGGGATAGTTCCTCTAAAAACCGGCAGTGACCATGATCCTTCCTCTTCTACTTTTTCTTTTCGATGTAGTGATACTTCCCCAGCATTGTCTGGGCCCTCTATGAGTGTAGTAGTCTTTGGGGCTCTAAAATTACCAACCAATGTTGTACTTTACAGTTTGTAAATAAACCTACAATTATATGGTCTATATATTTTTGTAAAATGATATTCATCGTTTAATTAATGTTGAGTGATGCAGGAAAAAGGGCAGTCCCTTGTTAAATCTGAAATAGTCGTTAGTTATTTAATTTTAATCTATTGATGTTAATTGCGTTAGTTGAATGATACTTGGGCTGTAAAATAGCACATTTAAAGTGAGAAGTATAATTAGGAGAGAGAAAGGTGTGCCAACATTGCCAAGCTTCAGAATTAACCTGAGTGTAGTTGCTGTTTAATGCTGAAATGGACCAAAAAGTTCAGTGATTTATTTAATATTTATAGGATGCCGATCTGCCCTGATGAATGTGGAGGCCAGGACATTGAATGCTGCAACATACAGTCGACGTGGTGTCTTTGCTCGTATCACTGAACTCACGGCCTCCAGATATCGAGAAATAATTACTCAGGCTGCTGGAGGGCTAATCATCCTTCTTCCTGAACGTCTAGATGCATTGTCTGTGGAAACCAAACAAGTCTGTATTTGCTTATATGGCGACTTTTTCATTCCTTTCTTTTCTATTTCTTCTTGTTTGCATTCATTATTGCCATTTAATATTTAATTTAGCATATATGTGAATTGGAAAAAACTATTCTGGAAGAGGATACTATGGTGCCAACATATTTTGCTGTAGAAACTGCAGAAATTCGAGAAATATATGAAAATGTCAGAAATTCAATGAATACTGATGGCATGGAATCTGCTGCTGAAGGTAGCATAGCTGAGTGCTATCGAGAGATTTTAAAACATTCGATAGCATTTAAAGTTTGTATATAAGTTTTGTTGGGCTGGATTACCCTAATTCTTTTGGAAATTTCAGCGATGTTAAATTCTGTTAGTGGAAACGGTTTTCAACTTGTCGTCGGTTCTTCTCAACCTAAAGCTTTATCCGATTTTCAAGTGGTTAATATTTGGGTAAGTTTGTTATGTTGATTGTCGTTTCCAGGCTAGAAGTCTGAGGAAATATATGTTGTGTTTGTTTTGCTTATTAGGGTAAATTACCCGGACATGGAATTGAAGAACAACTCCCATCTGTAGTTGTTGTTGCTCATTATGATGCCTTTGGCGTTGCACCAGTAAGTGATACATAAAACGAATCTTGGCCCTATCTGAAAAATGCAGTCTTACCAACACTGTGCAATTCTGTTATAGTCCTTATCATTTGGTGCTGATTCAAACGGCAGTGGCGTTGTAGCTTTATTAGAATTGGCCAGGCTGTTTTCACGCCTTTATTCAAGTTCCCAGACTCATGCAAAGTATGGATTCACTTTTTATCATGTCTTTGCACAACTCAATGCTCTCATTTGTTACTTTCTTGTACAATTTCCTAATTACAATTTATTAGGTACAATCTTATATTCCTTCTTTCTGGTGCTGGTAAATTTAACTACCAAGGAACTAAAAAGTGGATCGAAGATAACCTGGAAACCACGGGTACTTATTGTGTTTCAGATAATTAATCAAGCAACCATTTATGGGAAATTTTATAATGTTCTTCTTAGTTACATCCAGAAAATCTCATTAACTTATGTATGTAACGATTACAGATGGTGGTCTTTTACAAGATGCAGTGTACACTATTTGCTTGGATTCAATTGGAGCTGGTGATGAATTATATCTTCATGTTTCCAAACCTCCAAAAGATGATAGTCCTGGCGGAATTCTTCTAAAGGTATTTTAGCCTCGTTTAGCATGAATCGTTCATCAGGATTGTATCTGTTCTTTTAGTGATTTAAATCCTAAACTAATAGGAACTGAAAGCGGCAACCGCCATGTTAAATCCGAAAATGAAATTCGACATGGTTCACAAGAAAATTAATCTGGCTGAGGAAGTCCTGTCTTGGGAACACGAGCGGTTCAGTATCCGTCGTCTGCCAGCTTTCACTCTATCCAGATTGTCGTCTCCTAAAGCTTTGCAACGAAACACTATTCTGGATACTAGGTAAGTGAAAAAAATATCGTTTATAATGCTTTTTAAGATTTTACTACTTATCATTAATTGGCTATTTCTATTTAGTGAAACAATAGACGTAAGCCGATTAACGCGCAATATCAGAATTTTCTCTGAAGCAATTGCGCGCCAGATATACAATTTAAGCAATCATGGGGATACTGAAATATTTGTTGAGAGCATGGTAAAGCTGCACTTATAAGTTAAATAGGAAGTATTTTATGATTTTTGCTGAGATCAGTTTGTTTTTAAATGAAAAGAAGGTACAAGAGGAATTTGTAAAAGCCTGGTTAAACTTTCTAACATCGGAACCTCGTGGTGCTCAGCTGTTTGCCGACAATGGCAAAAACACTTTATTAAATGCCTTAGAAAAGACAATGGATGAATATCTTCGAGATGTCAAAGTTACAAAGTCGAAGCCTGACAAAAGGTCATGATACAAACTTGCATTTGTCCTCAATTCAATTTTAAAGGAATGTCTTTGCAGTTTAAAATAATATGTTATCTTTTTTTTTTCATAACAGGGATCCAGAGTTCGTGTTTTACGATGTTACGACGGCCACATTGAGTGCTTACAAGTAAGTTTTGGAATACTGATGAGATTTAAATTGTTTAAGCATTACATGGCTCGAATGTGTTTTATTTTTAAAAATTTTAGTGTAAAACCTGCCTTATTTGACCTGATCTTGTCTCTTGCAATTGCCGTTTACCTTGTGGTACTTTATTTTGCTTTAATGGTGAGTAAATAGTTTGCATACTCTAATAATGTTATTGTAGAATTGGGATAGCATTAATGTTTAATTTTCATTTATCCATATGTTATTTTTTTTTCTAGAATTTTTCGTGGCTATTATATGGCCTCAGTAAAATCACTGGTCAAATCAAAATCAAGCAGATGTAATCAATTGAAGGTAGGAGCTTGCCTTTTTCATCAAGCGATGTGAGCAACGTGTCATCATTTAATACTTTTTAATATGGAAAATCAGTTGTGCAACTGGTGTAAAATTTATCGTTAACACTGGTCTAGGTGCTAACAATAATACTGAAAATTCGGGTATAGAATCATGAATGTGTAAATCGCAGATTTCATAAGATGAAACTACTTTATTTTGAAGTAGAAGACAAAGGGTTTCTTACAGAAAAGATTCCTAGTAGTTTTATTAATTTTTGCATTTTAATTCAAAGCACTTTCTAAAAATATAGTGATGGAAAATGAAACACTTAAACCTGCAATATATTATGAGGGAATACTTAAAATGCATATTAATCAGGGAGCATTATTCAGCGTTTATAAGCAGCATTATGTCTTGCCAGATTATCCACGTATTTGCACCCGGATGAATTCTCGGTTGATCTGTGCTTTCCTAGAAAACTGATTATCGGTTCTGTCAAGCATGGAGATGCATAGGATAAAATACATACACTTTTGTTACGATCAAGCAGAGCAAATTTATTCAAGGTTTATTATGAATCATTTTGAGTTTTTAAGACAGCATTGTGAATTAATTGACACATGCTTGCTTGCGGAACTTTATAATGATCATGTAAGCTAGTAATATTTATTCCAATGGCACTGGTAGACCATTAAGGGTAATATTTTTTTCTAAATTAGTTTTGTGTTGCGTTCGTTGACTAACGCATCGTAGGTTCAATCGTGCTCTTCGATTCCAATTTACCTTGATCGGTGCAAATATCATGTCGAATGCTGATTACGTGATAAAACCCCATCTGTTAATAGTGACTCGGCGACCCATTACACTTGGAAATCACGTGAAAATTGGAAAATGAATGCATTTTTAATTTGCTGTCCATTTACAAATGCAATTAGTCATATATCAGTCATTTTTTTCATACCTGTGTGCAATTTCAATCGTGCATCTTCTCAATATGTAATTCAATAAATGCACTTCGATTTTTGTTTATCTTGCATTTGGTGTTATTTTTTCGCAAATTTGTTTGGGTCTCTTGATTCTCTGGCTTTTCGCCATTGCAGACACAGCTTAACTTTCGAATACATGGGTTAATCCTCCGTTAACCCATGTATCAGTTTGTATAAATACTTTTACCAAAAATGTTACCTTCACCAATTTAATAGGTTCCATCATCGAGTGTTTAGCAATAATTCCAGAGGTTCTTTTATAAAAAACAATAGTCGGTAATGATTCATAGAATATTGTTTTGCGAATGATTAATAAATAATGCCTTTAGGCATAGTTAAAACCTAAACAATATTAGACATACACATTAGGAAAAACATGTACATGTTTTCCTTCGTTTTATTGCTTTTTCTTAATATATTTTTTCATTAGGGGTTTATTTGAAAAGCTTGACAAATAATCCATTAAAGACTGTAATTAAACCAATATAACGACTAGGAAATGAACGATTTTTGTCAGATATTAGGCGGTTGCCTCGTTATGACAAGATAAACATGATTTTATGTGAATGGAATAAAGCGTTTCATTTGAACTTTAGTTTTTATAGCTGTTAACAAGGTGACGAGTCCCACACTTTTATTATGGATGTTTACCGACTTACCTCCATAGAAATATGCATTAAATCGTGTTGATTTTCCTTGAAATTAAAATGCTTATATTTACCATCTGTGTAAACATGATAATGCAGTTCTTTTTTCAGAAAATCAAGTCGCAATTCATGGTCTACACAATGCATTTTTTTAAATAAAAATGTCATTACTTCCACATCTGAGCTCTGCATGTGCTCCGCCCTAACTCGATTATACAAATATTGAAATCTGCATGTTTTTATCGAATTTCTGGGAAATAGTTGCGGTATATAAGTGAGGTATGGCACATCGAGGTAACACAAAACCATCGGTGCTCTCCTATTTTACAATTTAATCTACTTTTTAAAAAATGCTGAAGATTACTGTAACTCTTATTTTACTTTTTTGCCTCTGCAATACAACACTCATTCCATCTAATCCAAGTAAGTCTATGGTTTCAATCAGTATCCAACATTATTTAATCGGATATAATAAATGTCACTAAATTTATATTTTCGTTTACTTTTTTCAGCTAAAAGTGGAACATGTGCAAATCCATTACTTAGATTTTTTGTGTGTATCCGCTGCACTGATGATTTTAGCTGCCCTGGAGCGAAGCTTTGTTGTCAAACATATATCAAAAAGATGTTTTGTTGCGCGTTTCCAGTAATGCCTGGTGGAAAATAGTACAATTTGTAAGAAATTAGCAATTTTATGAAGATATTATTAATGATACCTTATTAAGGAAGTTGGTAAAACCATTTGGTGATCTTCGAGGTTTAAATTATAATATTATGTAACATTATGTTTTTAGTTTCCATGCTATTTCCAAAATTGTACGGTTTAAACTAACAAAAATGTACATAATTGCAAAGCAATTTCTGGTAATTGTTTAACAATATTTAGCATTGTATAATCGCGATTTTCAATAATGCAATTTGAAAAAATGTTAAATTACATACGAAAAATAATTATTCTTGGAATATCAGACTAACTTTTTATCATCACAAATATAATGCAACCTAAATGACAAATTTTTCCAATAATATTTTGGTTTATTTTTCAGGTAACCTCATCTACAATTTGCTACCAAAAATAATATTTATCATGGTGGAGGAGTTCAGTATTCACATGGTGTTGATATCAGTTTATATGCTTTTAAAAATATGAAATAAATGACTTTCAAAGTTTTCAATTTGAAGATTATTACAGGATTTAGAAATTAATATTTTTAAAAATATGAGACAAACACAACTTTGAAAATGCACTTCAATTTTATGAAAACTGTTGCTAATTATTGTTATAAGAAATACAGGCATGTTGATTATGATAACGAAATTGATCTGAGAGCAACACAACGCAATTCATTAATGTGGAGTTGGGCGAAAATAATTTACGATGTTAATGGTCCAATCGCTCTCACTACCTTTTGTAAACTCCTTGATGAACCTAATATGTGCAAAGAGAGAAATACATGTAAAATGCTACAAAATGACTAAACCTTTTAAGGAAAATAGACCTACCTGCAATTCCCAATGACTATTTTATCTTTGTGTTTATGTAACTCTCGCATCGTGGGATCATCCTGTCGAATTAGTTCAGCACCGCGCATGCAGTGAAAACACATTGTGATTTCCACGAATCTTTTTTGGGTATCTGCAAAAATTACATTTTTAAAGGTTATTAGCAGGGAATTACCGATTCGAAGTGAATTGGGGATATACATGCCATTTTTAGATTCTAAAGAAGACATACTGCCATCGTCGTCTAGCATAATTCCAACTTGATAAGGATAACTGAAATAAACATCTGTTGACGTAATCGAAAATAGCTGCCGCTGTTGCAAGCCAAGTAACGAATAGTTTTTCTTTATTTCTTCAAACGCCTAGTTTTATGAAAATACATACAATTATTAAATCATAACCCAAAATGTGGGCAAATTTCATGAAAGTTAGTAAACTTAGAAATCAGCTTCATATGCTCTTTTCATAAATATTTCGATCCCTACTGTCATTAGCTTACACGTGTAGCATTAATGCAATAGTGACTCATTCCTTATTTTGTGAATAAAGCACATAAAACACGTCTTTGGTAAATCCATACATCTTTTGTAACTAGATCTCGCAGTTCATCTAATTTTCCGTTCATCAGTATGGACGTTACCAATAAAAATCCCTAAAAATATAAATTTTAAATTATAGAAAGGATAAGTAAAAGATCACATTAAAACGAGCAAAGATTCAATGCTATTCTTACTTGTTTAGCACCTTTGCAAAAGACTTTCAAGTCGAAATCGTTGTCTAGATATTGCCTGATTATTACCTTTGACAAAACCCAGTTTTTAATAGTGTAAATAATACTGGGCCAAATAATTTCAGGGAAGTCCATCAAATAGGAGGGTCGTTTGCTACTCGGTTCTACATCTTTATTAGAATTATCAGAAGAGCTGTCCACTGAAAAACATCTGAAAAAATTTTCATTTGAACTAGCGTAGTGTGATTTGGCTTTGGAAGCCAGGGCCAACACGCCAGGTTCGACTTTATTACTAGATAACGTTGAAAACTTAAATGTTCCAGCTAAACTATTAATAGAGCTGCAATTGTACTTATTGCCCAATACGTTGACAATATTTCTAGATGATTGCCATCTTTGATTGATGTTTTTGTGAAACAAAATCCCAATACGTCGGCCAACTAGCGAATGGATGGAGGCGGCCATCTTTTTTGAGCTTACGCTTTTTAGTTCTCCGAGCGATCGCTAGATGGTGTTACGGACTGTGTTTACGTGTTCTGTTCCATTCTCACCAGGATTGGAGTCGGTGATGAGCAAATGCCGTAATTTTATAGTTAATTCTGTATCTTTCCCTCTTTAATCGTGTGAAAATGGTGTTGCCTAATTCCGAAGAAGTTCCGACATTGTTTGAAAAGATGACTGTCAAGGAGATGCAGGAATATGAAAGGAAAACTAGGTATAGTACAACTTGGCTATTGAGGATATTCACCATTTTTTAACACTACTTACACTTGTTTAGACTTGATGTGATATTGTATTTGCGGCTATAAATTCGTGTATGAAATAGTTCAAGTATTAAAAAGTGCCATAAAGTTGATGAGAAACCGCAGCCTGGAAATATTGTACCAAGCGTTGTGATCATACAGCTTTTCAAAACTTTACTGGCAAGTGTACATCGCTAAAACGACAGTTCGGCTGCCTCCAGGCCTCGGCTGTAAAGCAAAATACATGCTTTTTTCACATGTTAAAATTAGTTAATACATATAAAATCATAAAGGCATGGAAGTAAACAACAACAAAATCAAACTTTAAAACAAGTCCATATGCGTATGAACAATAATGGATGAAGTTTACGGTTTGCCTTCAGTACTGAGATGACTGCATGTTTGACGTGCCCCATCTGAAAGTAACAAGGAGACAAGGTTTCCCAAGAGAATTGGTAAACATCGAGTATTTAGGACAGGGCCCTATCACCATTCCCAGTCTCTTCGTCCAGTATCATGAGCATAATTTACTTAACACCCACATAGTGCAAGCTGCACTATGGGATTCAGTTGATATAAAGCAAGGATACAAGGGATGATGTTATACCCCTTCATGATCCTTTAAATTAAATGATTGCATGATCTTTAATAGACCCAACTCTTTCCCCAATCCCAATTATGTTTGACATTTGTGTCCCATGAATATTCAGAGATTTGGTAACATCATTTGTGATGTTGGAAGTGACGGATGGGATCATCTGGTAACATCATCTGGCTTGGACACATGGATGTTGTATCCAGGGTTGTTTATGATGATGATGATAAAATGTTCCTCATTCGTATCCATATTGAGTTGGATTTAGTTTTTTTTTTGTAATTTCAGAGCGGAAATAGAAAAAAGAAAGGAAGATTTAAGAGTGATGGTTGGGTATGAGCAAAATTAATTACATTTTGTTTTTCTCGCTTAAATTTATTAACAGTCAAACGTAATTTTTACCATGTAATGTTGTTTTTTAATAGTGAAAGATATCGTGATTTAATTGAAGCTGCAGACACTATTCGAGAGATGAAATCTAGCGTTCAAAGTGTAATTTTACAATTATTAATCTTTCATCTGTTATTGTGGGACACTTTTGCATGTTGCGATTAAACTATTAATAATATTTTTCATTGTTTGTCCAGGTGTCACAACATGTGAAAAAGATGTACGATTTCAATGCAACTATTAATGAAAAGAAGAAAGTTCCTCAAGAATTAAATCTATCTCAGAGCAGTCCAGTGTTTGTTACCTTAATCCATTTTCAGCTTTTATTATTATATTTCTTCAATTAGAATGGTATTATAGTAATATGTACATTTTTATAATATTTTATACCTGTTTAGTATCCATCAGCAGTGCTATTCTATTGCTGCTCAAGTGAAACTTCTATTGGATATTCCTGATAAGGTATGCATGCTTCTAATTTTTAATTGAGGAGATGTTTATTCGGTAACTCGCAACCCAAATTTAAATTGATTATAATTATGAAACTTGTATTTATGTTTTTGTCAATTTAGATTTGGCTAAACTTAGAAAGTAGGAATCATTTGAATGCCGCTAACTTGTATCTGTTGGCTCAACATGTCCACACGAGTCTCGAGTTCGAAATGCACCACAAAAGCTCAATACCCATTTCCAATTGTTTTCCTGTCGTTGATCATCAGTGGGCCACAATTCTGCATTTCCGTTCATCCATTCTGCAAAAATGTCAAGAAGCGATGAAGGCAACTGGTAGTAGTGATAAAGTAAGTACTATGTAACATGATTAAAATTTCCTGACATGATAATTAATATATTTTGTTTGCCAACAGCAAATGGCGGATTGTGTCTGTGCTATTTTGTGCATTACGGATTGCATGCCACGGAAATTGTGCAGCGATTTCCTCTCCACCAGAATGGTCAGAGATTACATTTTTTTGCTTATGTGTGATGATATTTGAAATAATTAAATAGCTGTTTTTTTTAGGCTTCTCTCGAAGATGTTCTCAATCCTAATAATCAAGGTAGGTTTACAAAAAAGTAGTCAAATAGAACTTTGAAAATTTTCATAAAAAAAAAACATTATTATTATATTTGAATTATTATCCAATTTAGTGTCTAATGTCAAAGACCAGATTGCCGATCTTATCAAATTAATTAAAGAAACTGTGTGTTTGACGTGCTCACTATTTCACAGAGGACAAAATGCCAACCGAACATCTGGTAAGTAAATCTCTGATGATGTTTTTCTTCCATTCAAGATTATACGTTTAAGAGTTTTTGTAACAATTTTCTCATATTCCTCCCCTTTTCAAAAATTGACCAGATGGTAGTCTTCTTACTGAAGTGCTAGAGACTGTTACAAATGCCAAAAAAGATGGTAAATATCCAATTATTTCATCATTTTATAAATTTTAAAAGTAGGCGCTTAATGTTTTATTTGATGCAGATTTCCTAAGCCTCGCTGTATTCGATAAGACTCCATGGTCTGAATATCTTCCACAGTCATTTTCAGGTAATTTAAAGTAAAAATTAGTATGCAAAGATTTAGATGCCAAAGTAGCGAACATGCATAAAGTTAATACAATTTTTCATTTGACTAGATTTTTGTCCCACACTTCAGGCAATTGGTAATTCTCTGTCGAATGACTTTTTACAAGAAACAATCAGCCATTGGATTAAGGTGTCAGTATTACCAATGTTGTCTACAAATTTGTGGTCATCGATTACAGATAATAAAACTCTCCTATGTATAAATATTTTCACAGAGCTAAGGATACTGTGACATCTGGAGTCACACATATTTTGTCCTACGTAAATTCAGTCAGAGGTTTGGCCACCATCCAGGAAGCTATTCAAGAAACTTTGAATGAAGTAATCTATATTTTTATTTTAAATTAAGTAAATTGATCAGATATTTACCAAAACAGATTAAGAGTTCAGATCAGAGTATGTCAGACTCTTCATTGAATTTAGGTTTAAAAATGTTCCCAATATTTCCCAGTTCTGCTTTTTAATTCTTGTTTTTAAAAAAGTTTAGGAAATGTTTATACGATTAGCCGTAAATTTTAATAAAATTAAATAAAACCAGACATGAATTATTGTTTTTTTTGTAGATTAACCAGGATGATGGATGGGCCAGTTCATGCAGGCGTTTAATAGGCAAAGAAATCAGCATTTGGGAAGAATTTCTAAGTTCCCTCTTTGTTTTTCGAATAAAGGTGAACTTTTTAATGCTATTAGTCTGTATGAATTTAAAAGCATGTCGTTACTGATGCTGTGATTTGGGAATGGGATAAGCAAGTATATCGATGCTTTAATATCTGTTTTTGTTGTTGTTGTAATTAGACAATTGTCCATTCACAAGTTCGTGGCATTCTTCAATTGTCAAAGCAAAACATCAAAACAGCCATGAATGAATTAAGGATCGATGGGTGGGTACACAACTGCTTTTCTCCCCATGCAAATTTTATTTAGATTTCTTATTCCCATTCTATTTCATTAGACGGGAGGAACTCGAAAGAGACGTATCTGGGTTTATTTGGTTGGAAGAAGCCGGGGATCTTCCGGCAAAGTTTGTGTGGAGCTCAGCAAAAGGTGATGAAAATGCAGTGGGCAATTTAACCCTGAAGGCTAAGGGATTTACACCACTAGTGCAAAAGTAAATTTTTACTCGTGGATTTCTAGCTACAATTTCAGTATTTTTTCTGTATTTTCACGTATCTGATTTTCTTTAGTGTTTGTAATGTACTGGATAATCGGTTGAAAGCTGTCTTGGAAGATGTAGGATGTTATACTAAAAGTAGCCAAGCATTTGCTCAAAAACTGTCGGTTAATATGTCGCTTGACTTGACACGCATTCAGGCAGACGTGCAGTCCGCTTGCGATAACCTCGTTAATAGGTACCGTATCTTTAATGTTGTTTTGATTTTGTTTTCATGATACCAAAGCGAGACTTCAACTTATTTTTACCTTTGTTTCACCATTGATAGTTTGTTAGAATTTATCAGAGAAACGTTGAATAGTACGAGCGAGGAAGGCGCTTCCACGAAAGTTACAGTTACCAAGTATGAAAATTAGCAATTTTTCTTTAAATATTGTTTTTCACACGATTAAATTAATATCATTTTAATTTTAGAGCCCTGATGTTAGCCAGGCTATGTGCTGCCCTCAGGGAGCTCTGCCCCCACCTCAAAAAAGGAATTGCTGGTGGATTTAACTCGAGTTTAAAAGACTTTTTTAAGGATTCACATTCGAGTGGAAAGCCACTTCTCAAAGTATGTAAAAAAATGTTATTTCTTTTCATTTTATAACACTCGAGAAATTCATGTCCCAACATGACCATTTGTTTTTTCCAGTATGGCGACGATCCATTGTGGCAAAGTATTATAGATAAATTATCCGACGAAAAGTTAAGGCTTTATGGGTAAGCGAGTTTATTTTCATCTTCCTTAAATTTAATACAGAATCATCTAATCACTCTTAATTTAAAATTCCTCAGTTTTTGGAAATTGGATTTATGCGGAAGACTAAAAGCGAAGACTGAAAGCTTGGTGCCTGTTAATGTTGCTGACATTTTTAAGCACATGCCGGTATTAAATTCTTGCCTATTTTTTATGAACTTTTTCATTGGCATTATAAATCATTGATGATATCAGAAATTACTTACAGCAGAATTATTTCAATATGTATGCTCTGTTTGCTAGCAATGGGATCTAATCGAAATTGATGAAGAAAACGAGCACGGAGTAACTGTCAAGTCCACCATCTTGGTGCCGATGCAACCATCTTGGCAAATGCAATCCATGTTATATTGGATTTGCGGAGAAATTAATAAAGATGGAGGACATGTAATACCTAGGTACATTAGCCAAAATTCGTCATAGATGAAGCTCAAGAGAAACTCATCAGAAAATTGACATTTTTTCTGATCTTTAGGTCCATATTACAAGAATTGCATTTGGAGTTATTAACCATGGTTTTAACAGGCTATGAAAAATATTTGAAAAATACCAGTGACAAAAAGCAGTTTGTATCTCAGAGCGCCAGTCTGCAACTTCTGTTTGATGTGCGATTTCTTACTGGATTGATTACACCAAGGGAAAATAAGGTATCTGGCCTCACTGTGGAACATTTTTATTATTGCAACATTTTCCATTATTTGTTTGGTATATTTTTAGGAACTCAGTGACAGAATCCAGTCAATATGTACGGATTTGGAGAGTAACGTAGACCCATTTGACTTGGATGTGTTTTCGCCCTATTTTAATAACCATCTTAAACGTTGCATCCAACGGTCTGTGGTATGTTAATTTCATCATTTTCATTTTCATTTTGGGAAGAAATTTAACAGTAAAGAACATTATAAATTTATCGCAAAAAATCCTTAAATAGGTTAACCACTAATTTTGTAATTCTAGTTCCAGTTTTAAAAAAAATTGAGTCTCGTGCAAACATTATTTAGTGAACATTTAGGCTTCTTGAAATGATTGAAACTTGCTTTGTTGGTTCTACATAACATATTTTTATGTCCTCTCGTTTGAATTTTTTAGGTGTTACTAGGTTCCTTAACAAGCGCAGATCGAACTGGGATTTATGGATCAAGTCGTCAAACTTATCTTTCCCAACAAGAACAGCACAACGTTTTAAATTTATCGCAGGGCAGTCGCACTCGTTTTACCCTTTTGCCTGTTGGAACTTCTGCCAGCAAGAATGCTTCCGACAAGAAGGCAGGATTTCAACCTCTGGATACAGATACAAAGCAACCGGTTAGCTTTAGTTAATCTGCTTTTTTTATATTCCATTTGGTACTCAAATTACATGAAAGCCCATATTGTCTTCTTGAACTCAATTGCATCTCGGCATGTTTTTGATCTCTTGGTTGGAGGAAAATGGAATTACTTAATTTGTTGTAAATTTACTTTATTTTCCAACTTTTCAGAGTGTGGCTAGCAAACCCGACAAATCAAGGAGCATCAGCCCGCAGAGAAGCACGGCGGTCCAGTCCACGGGAGTACACAAATCGGCATCGTCGTCTTTTTTCGGTGCAATGAGCTCGTCTTGGTTTGGAAATTAACGGTAGGAAACACCGTTCACTTTATTTTAGTTGGGAACTTCATCATGTTGAAATTTCAGGCATGTATAATGCGATTGTAATTATTATCTGAATTGATCCGTGAAAAGTATGGAAAACACAATTGTATGTAAAGACTTATTCATTAAATTCGCTAAATTCAGGCATTGCCCTATAATCTTATTTAGAAAGAGTTCTCGATGATTTAGCGCGTTTGTTTGCCGTTTTCCAAAATTACGTTCATTACGTATTGTTCTTGTTTATGCATACCTGCTTTGCTTTACAAAGTCTCTGCAGACAGTTGATCCATAGGAGTGCAATGAACCTTGCGACTGCCGTGGAATAGTTGTTGCTAAGGCGCTTCCTATGCGAGTATATATCCTCGCAATAAAACGCAGACTATGTTACCGCTGTTGGCAATGATGGAAAATTGCCTTTTTGCTTCCTAGTCGATAAATTTTGAATTTAACTAAGTGTATAGCATTTTTGACCAGGGTGGCCGGGCAGTCGCGCGTGCCGGTAAAGGTGAGCTTAACCAACGCTTGCCTAGCTAGCCTCGTCTCGAAAGCACTATCGATAAATGCAGTGTCCTTTGGGAATAATTGGATTTTGCATCGCTTGAAAGCCTCTTTATTTCTGATTCTGGCCACTGCTATTTGCTGTTTGCCATTTGAGAATTCTCCGTTATTTAGTTGCTTTGTTGTTGCTTTTATTTTTCTGTTCGCAACCAAAAACAAACCGTAATAATCGCGGGCGATCGTAGCGATCATGAATCATCGCTCATTCATCATAATATAAAACGGGGAGAAAATATGCATTGGTAATAAATAAAATCAAATGCAATGTTGAAATTATTATTCTAAAATTTACCGATGTGTTTTCTAAACAATTGAATTTAGCTGTTTTGTTTATCACCATCTGCACGGTGTAAAGTTTCATAAATCTCCAGGTGATTGATTATCGTAATTGTAAATATTGTTCGAAAAACAGATGTAGATTAAACAGTAGATAGATGAATCATTTCGTATTGCAGGGTATTTATTGTTTCTTACATAAATTGTAATTATTCTTTGATTCACTAAATTTAGGAACAGAAATGGGGCTTATTTTACGCTGCTTCCATGCTTCCATTTAGGTGAATTGTTTTATCAAGTCCAATTGCTGCATTTTTCAGCAATTTCCAGTTGCGTAAATCTACTAGCTCGTAGCAAAAGTTTAGTTGCGAGCACTCGTAATTGATTAATTTTCTCGAGCATAAGTAAGTTTTCCTAAACAATGTAAGTAATGGAAGTGGCTTATAGCCAAAGTCTAATACCCGAATCATTAGTATCGCACCGGGCCTAGCCTGTAATGAGTTAACTCGCATTTTTTTGTGCTAATTTCAATTAGTTGCGGGCCAGAAATGGCATCGTTAGCAGTGCACTTTGGTAGGGGCTTTAATGTTGTGGTCCTTTAAGAAGCAGGGCTATAGCAATTGTCTGTTCTTTCCACGCTGGCGTATTTATGAGGTGCACGAATCGATACCAGACAATGTCTTTGTCCTCTTAAGTCTCGCAAAATCCATAGTCTTATAGTACGAAGGTACCACGCAGCTACTAAGGACTAGTCACATTTTTAATGATAGGCTGATAGCCCTAGCCATGCCTGCGACTGTCTGTTAGCTGCTTGCAGGGGTAGACGCCCTTTACATTCGCATTTTGCTACGCTATCGGGGAATTGATTGCAGTTTCGACTGAAATTTTGTTCGGCTCTCTTGAATAATCGTTAAATTGGACTTCCCTTCGAAGCTGTGTAGCTTTGGCCAAAGTTTTCCAGTTTGCTTTTTTGAAATTATCGGATGGTAGCAATATCAATTAAGCTTCCATCGATTTGAAAGTAGAGAAAGGGCAATGGCCTGGCGCTCAATGGTTAGGCCCAGAAGTGTGCTCGCAAATATGCCTCCCGTTTTGTGTACACTATTAATATTTAACAAGTTTTTCCATCGATCATTCACACACATGACTCGGACAGAACATGAGTTATCAGTTGTCAGGTTGCGTCTAAACCTAGAGACTGGGAAAATTAAAAGATAAATTCGTTTTGTTGTTGTTGTTGTCGATAACTTGATTTTCACATAACAAAATCTAGTACTAGTTGTGAGATTTGTTGTGGGAATATACATTGGATTAATTTGGTCTTTTACTGCATTCATTAAACATTAAGGCAAGTTTCCTGAGAATTTGTCTCGGAATTGAATAATATAATTGATATAATGTTTGTAGTATAACTTGTATGTGTTAATTAATTATATAACTGTATTAATCATTGAAAAATGTCAAATATAGGGATCGTTTTAGGGGCCATTCAAAAAAGGATGTCCTCAAGATGGTGTAAAGGGGTCTGCTTGCATGTGGACGGGGAACGGGGTGGAGGGTAAGCCATTATGGACATCCATTAATGATGGTGTTTTTCAGTTTTTGAATTTTCTGTTTAATTGAGTTTTAAAGGTCATAAAAAGGGAAATGGGCACCAGAAGAAATGTCCCCAGTCCCAAATGTACTTCAATTTTTAAAACCTCGAGATAGTCGAAATTTATGCGCAACTTTGTGTTAAACACTAATTTTATGCTGGGATTTCCCTTAGAGGTCAGGAAATTTCTGTTAATCAGAAAAATCTGGAAAAATGTCGTGGAAATGGGACTGAGACGGGTGCTTGGAAATTTATGGGATGACCTTTGTATGTTTCAACCCATTTTCTGGACATCCCACTATTAAAAAAAATAAAGGACGTCCATGAGGGAGGTTCTGGGCTAAAATGGACCCAATGTGGACAGGGGTGGGGGAAGTCAATTTTTGAAAGAATTTCGGGGACGTCTTTTTTGAATTTTTTTATCTATAATTATAACAAAAACCAGTTGTTTTGAAGATAGAAACTAAAAACATCACACTGACATTGAACTAAATATTTCTCCTGATTCTTTCTATACAAAGATGACTTAACAATACATACACAACCATCCTAATTTGTAATAGATTGTCAAGGGCCTTCGCACCCGATGATTTATTTGTACATGATCTCATGTACGTTATTAGGGGATTACATATGCAAAAGATGAATTACTTTGTTGGTTCATTACTGAGAGAGTTTGATAGCATTGGACAATGTTGTATCTGCGTCATTCTTGATGGAACATAGTACAATGACAGGGCTAGTATTTACTTGCTCCTTATCACATATTTATAAAACAATCTTTTTGTGAGGTGATTCACCGTTATCATATTTCAAACATTAATATATTTGTCGACTAATACATACATATGTCCCTCTTAAAGGCTTATCTTTTTAAGTTTTCTCTGTAATTATTGGAAATCAATAATAATTAAAAATAATTGAAAATCTAAATAATCCGATAATTCGTTCATTACAATAGTTGGTGGGGTTTTTTTGTACAGATTTTTTCCAAATATATTTAAAATTTGATAAAGCTGCAATCTAATGTCAACCCGATGAGTGATAGGGGAGGCGAAGCTGCGCGTTGCCATAGCAACGAGCTCGAGACGGTTGCCTAGCAACCTTTCCCAGGGATCTAAACATCTTTCGATTTGTTTATGGAAACGCCCGCCAGGTGACACCTCGGATGCTGAATTCCAAATTCCATTTTTGGAATTTGAATTTAATATTGGAAATCGTTTTAAAAAAGTATTCTATTATTCACTTAAGTATATTAAATTATATTATAGGTATTATCAGACAGAAGTTATTGATTTTCGATCAAATAATCGTTAAAAGGTATATTAATTCTAAAGCGATTGTTTTTGTTACCTGTCGCGAGTTCACGACTTTATATGTAGAGAAGACCTAGACTACCTCTAGCGTTCAGTGTCCTCTTACTTAGCTTTGAAATTCTGTGAAATCGGTATGAGAAGCCTTGGCCATTTTGTCATTTCTTGGAATACGGTCGTTTTTTGCTGACTCTTTAACCGAGGACTCGTTGTTTATGACATGACTGATCATATTACCATAACAAGGCTCGCTCCAAATCCAGGTGCATTAGACTAGCTATACGTTAAATTCTTCATAGTCATACTCTTCAAAACATCAATACGATACCGGTATATCTATAACAGCGTTATCTACTATCGAATATCCAAGAGCCCTACAGTTGGACCATATATCGTATAGACAAGACCTATTGGCATGCCCAAACCTAATTAATAAATCCACAAATTCTCAGCTAACATTGTCCTTGCCCTGTATGTACTGAACTTTGTGGGCAAAGCTCTGCTAATTCCTAAACACGCGTCTTTTGGTCATGTTGGTTAGTTGGTGGTGGTCATCTCATTAATCTAAAATGCTGCGATATTTCCTCAGTTAATTTATAGTAAGTAAATGAAATTAGACCACTAGGTAGTAAAACACTTCTTCGCCTTAGGAATGGTGGAGCCAGTGTCTATTTAACGTCGCTTTTATACCCTGCCATAAATGAAATTATTTTCTAACCAAAACAGATTTCGTTGAACGATGTCCCTGGAACACATCCGCGGTTTTAGACGCTAAAAAGATAGGACGTTTCGCTAAATAAAAGCCACGGGCGGCGGGAAGTGGAAACGCAAAAGTTTACTTTCGGTAAATATTGGTTCGTTGATTTTTTCAAAGTGTAACATGTGCGAGTCCATATGCAGTAGCGATGGGGAGAGAAAAAAGCAGAAAGGAAATGGGCTATTTTCTGTCAAAAATCATCCGAGCTGATGAAAGGAAACGCGAGGCGAATGACTCTTCAGCGTTTCTTCAGTCATATTGAATTGCACCATGTGGACGACTTTCATGGCCAACACGTTTTGTTCACCCCACTTGCCCCTTATGCGTTGTGGATGTTTGGAAATTTTAGAAATAGCCTCATTGGCCGTCATGGGAAAAGAATACCGAAAAAGAGATACTGCGATCGGGTCCTCGGTTAGTTTTTGGAAATGACACGGATCACAAACTGGGTCTCTCACTTCCATCTGTCAATGTCTGTCTGCTTTCTCAGACGTGCTTCAAGTCATGGCCAAGGCTAACAATGGCAAAGTGCATCGGATTTCTACTAAAATTCACACGTGTGGAAACTTTGAAAAGTTGTAAACACGTTTAGTCGTGTCTACTCATTACAACTGTTGCGCCACTAAAACAATATTTAAGACAAATACGGATTAACAGATAAATATGCTCAGCAGCTAATTAGGCTTTTTGTTAGTATCAGTAATGTGTTATGTAATCATTGATGGTTCATTCGACAACTTGCCTGTAGAATGTGTATGCAAATTAGGTTAAATATAGATATTGTCTTGGTGTGTACATTAAGCTCTGAAAAGCTCCCATATGCATATCATATACTACATTTCACGCGTGTACTAATTTTTGGTTATTCTGCTTTTAGCAGTCTGGTTCACGTGAAAACCTTGCAAGTATTGCGAAAGATTGTCTGAAAAATCTTTGTTTTTTAGGAAAAGAAGATATGATAACATTTTGCATATATAGAGGTCTTTAAGTAACTTAAGACAGGAGATTTACCGAGGGATTTACGAGTAGTTTTCTTGAGTTTAATTGACAAAGACAATCAATCTTCATTTACATAGGTCTTCAATGAAAGTGAGAATTTCACGACCTAGTTATTTTTGATAAACATCTCCTGGATTTCCACTCTTTATGTGCGGCCAAGGTTCCTCCTTTCCTTTTTCCTTCCTGCTTAGACGATTATTTCCTTTCTTCCTGCCTAAACGATTTCTGAGTAATAGCTGGTATGAGCCAATCTACGAGCTGATTAGCATCGGCTAGAGCTAGAGTAGCAAAAAACTAGGCTTATTACGTTTTTCCTACCCACTATCAATGAAAGCTCAGTTGGAGTTCAGTATCATTTGCACTACTTTATGAACGTTCTAATTTATCCAATTTGCACCGCATTGCACTTCCGCATTATACATTCAACGGGGTGAAAACGTGCAAATCCTTCTTGTTAGACGGAACCCGAAATGGTGTCATTTTAATAACCTTTATTTGCTAAATCACTGCCTCACTAAATAAACTCTCAAACGTGCATAGTTACAACTATGGCTGCGGTGACATCATTCACGCACATTATAATGACAAACTAGATGGATGATACAAATCTATTTTTTGGGTAAGTTCATAATATGTAAGACTACAAAAATAAGGATATTTTCGTGCAGGATTTAAAGTACAAATCGAAATCTAATGCATATTTGTTTGCAAATTGATTATTCGACCAATATAATTTAATTATTCATTCATGGTACATTTGTGAGGAAATACAATACTTTTTCAGGTGGAAAAAGCTATGTATGACAGATTTTTGGGACATGCCATATATGAACATTACATGTTTATATGTATATATAGAGGTTTTGGAAGAACATATTTCGAGATATACATGGAAAATACACTGAATTTAGATTGTAAAGGTAGGGAATTCCAGAAATTTCAAGATAGACAGGTTCGACTATAATTTTGAATTTTGTCGAAAAAATTTCAAATTTCCCCCTGCATGTCTGTGATGCCACACTGAGCTTGAGTGTTTTTAACGGTAAGATTGTCCCAGGAAGCGTCATACGTTTCTGTCCTACTCCTCAACAATTGCTATGCTAAAATAAGCCACAACGCAAAAATAAACAGATGTTTCTTTTATTCGTTTTTTTTTGTGTGCCTCGCCATGGATCTGTGTTGCCTGTATAGCACACCCATGTTCAACACCCCCGATGATGCTGTCGTTGCTAGGCAACCGAGTGAGAAACCCCCTAGAGAGTATTATTTTTAGTAGACAGCTTGCCGCCTACCCCACCATGCATCACATTGTCATTTGAATAATTTAAGATCGTCGCACTTTTCGTAAGCACAAAACCACGTTGTGAAAACACGCTGCTTTCAGCTAAAAAACACGTCATTTTTTTCGATACAATGCTCTGCAGCCTGTACACTACCTAGGAAATAATACAAGCGCTGTCTGCCAATACGCGCGTTTCCCTCATTGTGCTATTTTAATTTTTATTGACGTATTTGGCAGTTACCCAGTTGGTCGCACAATAGATCTCGAGTGGGAGGAAGGGTCGCATAGGATTTACATATTCGTTAACCAGAACTGTTGAAGAAGGCTTATAAACGACCGTTTTCAAATCTTTTTCAACCGCGATTACATGTCTACAGAAAATCTTCAAGATTCTGGGATTGTCCACAAACAATAGAGACCTTTAGGGCTAAGCGATTAATTGGCCATCCGGTAAATTGACTCCAATCAAGGCCCTACATGTCATCACATTTTTTTGGGGGGGGGGGAGTACGGTTCAGAATCTTGGGGTGGACTGTTTTGGCCATATATAGTCCATTTCTAGAACAGAAAAATCACACTTTAAATGCAAAAGTGCAATTCCCCTTTATATTTTGCCGATTGGGTTTGAAATTTGCAAATTTTCTTGAATTTGGGGGGGAGAATGGAGATTGATCCCTTCTCCTCATAAATACGGCCTTGACTCCAATTAAAGTTTATCTATTGTGTATAGAGTAAATGTTGCCATTAACTGATCCACAAGTCAATATCGGCAACAATCCCAAGTAACGCTCAATATCATTGTCGTTGGTAAAACATCATTTCACAATGTTGATAAAAGCACTATGCCATCTAATATCAAATATAAAAAAGGTGGTTTCTCAAACAGTGTTCTTAAGATTGGTTGTGCAACCACATTTTCTGCTTGAATTCTATGTGCTCGCATTTACATTTAAATTACAGTCCAAAAAATAACAATTTCCATTATTAATGAGAATAGAGTGCAAAAGGATTATAAGGAATCGAAGGGATTTTTAGAAATTAAACATTATAGGATTATATACTTTGTTTACTAAAAGCAATTGCTTTTTTACTCGAGCTATAGTTGGCCTAGTTTTCTTCACTTGGCACAGTGAAGAGCTCACCAAAGAGTTGTGTGGGGGAAAAATGTCAACCAACTTTATGAAATTTCCGATAATTTTGACCAACCGTAATTATTTCTTTCTCGGATACAAAGGCTTCTGAAAATAATGGAAAACTTGGATTTTTTTGTTGCTTTGACAGAATAACATCTGACCTAATTCATCTGTCGGTTCGGTTATATTGTGCGAGGTGTTTCTGGTAGAAATATCAATATTCTGCACGGAAAGTTATGCACTGCTCGTATATGCATAAAGGTTAGTTGGGGGAAAATAATTTAGGGGAGAATATTGATCGTGGAACATTGTAAATGACATATGTACAGGGTTACTCATAAGTATTTTAATACTCACATTATTCATTCTCATAAATTTGCATTAAAACCTATTTGCGTTTGTTATCTTCGATACGAACAAAAATATGTTTTAAATAAGTATACATTGTTATGCAAGTTCCAGTTTTTATCTTCGACTATTTCTTGGAGTTGTTTTCAGGTTTAATTTTTTGTCACGTGTCATCCGGTAGCATATATATAGGCCATCATATACTTACTGAAATATTGAAACATATTTGTTTGATTTGTTATTATATGTGCGTAAAAGATGTAGGCAAATTTTGCAAAAAATATTCATTTGAATATATCTATAGCTTTTTTCTTGAATTTTGCAGTCTTACTTTGAGAATTGAATGAATTATTAAGTCTTCTGTCTGCTTTTTACGTGGCTTATGTGGATTTCACTGGAGAACCAGGTCGATAAAATATTAAGATATGAAATGCTCGAATTTGTTCAATTATGAGCAGAAGGGTTTATCAGGGAGCAGCGAATTTATTGCAAAATTTATGGGCTCACAACTTCAATATATAAATGTGCACTTGCGCAGAACCTTTTTGCCTGCTTTTGACACTAAACATGCAATAATATGAACAATACAGGGTGTACCAAAAACTCCATTATAGATTATGAATGCTTGCATGCAACTAATCCTAAAATAGGATTTTAGCCCATTCTGCAAACATGTTTTAATGGACTTTTATTAGGGAAACTTGTAGTAGTCACTGAGGTTTATATTAGTTTATTGATTTTAATATAAAATATGAAGAAATTTCCAACATAAATCGTTTCTCTTGTTTAATATGTATATAGACCAGAGGGTCAAAGCCCCATAAAATGACAACTCATGTGACTATGATATTAAGAACATTTTCGTTCAGCTGTCTTAAAAATGGATGATAATTTAATTGTTCTTTAAGACCTTATTCTCACAAAAATTGTATACAAACTTCAAAACCCTGGGATAGTTTATCAAAAAATAATACTACAATTTGAGTTATTGGTGTGAGTAAGCCATGATTAGGTATACCATAACGTATATTTTAATCGGTGATTTCAGTTTTGTAGATTACATTGTAAACAAAACTACTTGTGAACAATGAGTGCTTCTAAAGGACCAGTGAACAGTATTTCCATGCAGGTCCTAACACATTTAGTTTTACGACGTACTACATGTTATGTCGTAATGAACTCATGCACACACCTCGTTTTAATTAAACTCGTGAAACGGCATTGATTTTATAGACGAATAAATTGTGCAACTGGCCTCGGTTTCATCCTCGGGTTAATAATCTTGTTTCAGTTCCATAGCACCGCATTCGGGGTTAATATCCTTCACAACGCATACTGCCGTTTCCTTTTTTTTTAAATCAATATATGAGAGGTTGTTTGTGAGGTTTATTAGCCCTTCCACGGTTTACAGTTACAAATTACATCACTACATGGAAGTCTTCGGGGGTTCAGTTCAGTTCAGTTCAGTTTATTACCCTGCAGTCAGCTTAGAGTGCCATGTGGCAGGGGGGTAAAAGTACCCAAACTAC
>JAQGAE010001237.1:0-24673 GCA_034696685.1 Julus scandinavius
CGCGTCATATCCGGCCTTAGCAGACGAATTCATCGCTCATTGTGCGCCACTTTCGCCAAGTGTGAACCCGGCTTTATACGTGTATCTATTTACGCTTAGTACTTAACGTTACTTACTTTTATTTCGAACTTCGTTAGGCCTAGGCTGGTCACCAAAGTAACGGTACGATCGATTGTTGCCCGACTAACTGTACATTTCTCGTTGAATCTTGCAACAAGATCACTCTGAAGACCTCGGAATGGCATAATATTAACATGATTTCAGGACACGTGTGGGTTGAAACAACGTCTACCGTTTAAAGTTCACTGCTTGATATGCTATGGCATTCCTCCTCAAGGCACTTGTTTTTCAAAATGGTCGAATGGTTTGATCGTTAAAGTAATTAAAGCTCAGTAGTGATATCCCACGGGGAAATTGGATTAATTTTATGATCGAATTTTAAGTACAAAAACTCACCAAAACTAGGTATAGCAAACGAGCTTAAAGTTTCGCTATGTTTACGCCGCCATGTTTAGATAGTGTGACGTCATTTAAAATTCCTGGGAGTCCGATTTACTAAAAAAATTAATTCCAGATAATTAGGCATTAAATTGATATTAAACGGCGTCAAAAATTATAAAATTTAAATTGACCGAAAAAAACAATTGATGATAAAAACACGAAAACTTGCATTATGAAAATAATAAAGAACCGAGTTTCAACAAGATATCTCCAGACATCCCGTGTTTTTCCTTAAGTTACGTCATCGGGGTAGATTTCCAGGCGATATGATCGAGAAATAGCCAGCGAGGAGTGTTTAATCGATATGAATGGTCACGCAACTAATTCTATCAAGCTAACCAGTGATTAATTTCGGCTGAATTTTTTGTAGAATACATGTGCGCATGTGCGATGAGCGAATAAATTTCTATGACCACACTAAATTTCGTCAGATTTGTATTGGGAAGGAAAGAATGAAACGGTCACCACATTTTTAGAGAATTAATTTTTTGCATGGATAGTATTAGTTACATAACCCCATCCCCATTATTGATTGTAGTATTTTTTTTTGTAAAGCTGAGTACCAGCTACCAGGCATTTTTTATGATGTCATACTATCTAAAAATGGCAGATTAAAGTTTGCCATTGCCTATATCTATTCATGTTACAGTCTACAAATCTTCTTAATATGATAAATTACATAAACGTTTTATCATATTAAATCTGCACAAAATAAATAATAACGGCAGATCATCATCACAATATGAATCACATTCTATGTTTCACATATTGGATTTTTGTCTTTGTAAAAAAAAAAAAATTCTAATTCTCTTCTGCATTGACATATAAAAGTGTGCAACTATTTCCCCTTTCATTTTTATTGATCGATTCGATATTTAGGCTGACCAATAAATTAGAGATGTTTCCGAGGTTTGTTGGTTCCCACACGATGCAAACGCTTTCTGTTAGTGTGATGGTGATTGTTATTACTGGTTTCCAATGTAATTTTTATCAGACGAATATATGAAGTATTCATTTGTATATCAATCTTTACAGAGATATAATAAAATAATAATTACGATTATAAAGCGAGATTTCCGTGTTTCGTTTCATCGTTTTTTAGGTTAAATCGCAGCACCAGCAAAAATCAATCATCTGTTAAAAAATCCTTACTTTGCAAAGAAAATAATTCCTTCGAAGATTAAGAACATGGTAGCCTAAGAAAACAGCTTTGGAGCAAAATGACGACAATTTCCGATAGTAAATTCAACTCATTCCATCATTTCCAATCCATTACAACAGCATTAAATTAGTTGGATGATTGTGTAATCCAGTTTTCTTGCTACATGCATTTTACTAAATTCGTCTAATTTACTAATTCTATTAAACTTGTAGTACAATCCTAGATATTACTTTATGTAATCCCACTTTGTGTGGTAATTGTGAAATTATGTAAAGTTGGTGTAAACTTTTGAAATAATATCTCATTTCCATAAGCTTTAATACAAGTATACATATACAGTTTTCTTCATTTTTTAAATTATAAAAGTGAGCGTGTCTAATTTAGAAATCGGACCTGAACATTTCATGTGATTTAAGTATTTCTTAAAACAAAATAGAAGGAAAATTGCGTGGATTCTTTATACATTAAGTTTCTTTATTGCTCAAGTACGGCGACAAAAGATCTTAAGGGTGAACACAACCAGGTTACAACCCTATGTATTTCAATGGGTGAAATTTTAAAACACAATCACAGCCACACAAAAAAGAGATTAAATAAAAATAAAAATTGTTTACAATAACTTGATAAATCAGCAACGGTATTACTTTGTCGTTTTTCACTTTAAAATGGTAGATTTAAAAAAAAATAATAAACAAGTTTGAAAAATGTCCGTTAATTTGCATTCTCATGCTGCCACTTACTGGCAGAATGTGCAAATTAACGTGTTTTAAAATTTCCCCCAGTGAAAGTGATAAGGTTGTATTTCACCTTAAGTAATGCTCCGCATATAATATATATGCCATATTCATTGGTGGCAGTGACTTTTAAAAAATTTGACCCACCTAACATAAACATTTCATTCATCGAATTATTAATTAAACCAAATCTGTTTGTACAGTACGTTTACGAAATAATGTGCATAGCACATTATATACATTTTGCAATAACTTAATTTCCCTAGAAATTCAAAGCAACGATACAAAATCCACGGTGTATTTTATTTGGACGACGTTATCCTTTTGTGTGTACTTTTCCTGGTAATAAATTATTATTATATTTGCGTGTATATATTTGCATGTGTCTTTTACATTTCCTTACATTTAAAAAAATATACAAACGTTGTTGTCAACTAATGCTATAAGCTTGTCATTTCAACCTCGGATGAATCTAAAGGATGCCCTGGAAAAATAAAGAAGCCATGCTTACGAACATGCATATCCATTTAAGGTACATGTACTATATCCAACTAAGCACTTTAATAGGGCATAAACTTTGGCTAGTTCTCTACTTTTTGTAAAAAGAGTATGTGAAGAATATTTTCAAGAGTGGATCAAAAAAAGCTTAAAACGGTGAAAGCTAATGCATATGAACATGAAATATGTTAGCAAAGTTGATAGAAGGAGAACGGTAAGGAAATCAAGATCATGAAAGTTCGAAGATAACACAAACGAAATAAACTAATGGGGATAAAAATAAAAATTGGTTTTAGACATTATCCAAAGAACTGATTTGTTTTCAATATGATTACCCAAACTGTAAACTCTTCAGTTCACCATAAATCATTCCCCTTCCATTGGGTGTCAAATTAAACAAACTAAACTTTAAAAAATGTCTATTTTTGTTATCAAATACATATTTTATTACTTTTTGGAAATAATATTAAAATGATGAAATTTGAAATTTAGAAAACTGACCAGACTAATGTCTATCTTGGAAATTTAAATTAACTTCAAATTTCTCAACTATCAGGTTAATCAAATTTATCAGGCATAATCGCAATTCAACTTCAGTTAATACAATATCTCACTATCCATTTACTGAGGTAAAATGATTATTTCATTAGTACAACATGGTGCTTTTGTTTGCAGACCATTTAGCTCTCCTTTTGGACAACAAGGGACAACAAACGTGTCATCGTTTGCTCTGGGAATAGTTATTTTCCTAATTGAATTTGCTGTAATGTCATTTTCAAACTCACCCATTTGACTCTCTGGCCCCATGAAGATTACCGCCATATTCACGCCCTCCGTTAGTTTTGTATCCATGCTGGTATGCGCCTGCGCAGCTGACTGTAATGGACATAAAGCTACAGTGTTAAATCTACCACTTCAATTTCTATATATATATGAAAACCATAAATAGGCTTTCAGGAAATATTCTTACCCCGTTACAGGCCTGCAAGGATAATGCTTCCTCATAACTCGGCAATTTCTCGAAGTCTATTGAATCCCCATCAGCAGCTTTTGGGGTACTTATTAAATATACATCAGCGTATCTTGGAGGTGGTTCAGAGTTGCTACAGCTCGATATATCAGAGCTGATGCTGCCGCCTTCAGAACGTCTTCGACGTCGTGATAACTTGGCTCTTCTGTTAAAATAAGTAAAGGATTTGTATATAATTTGCAGAATATACCAGGATACCTTAAGGGGGATTACAACCTTATCCCTTTCAATGGGTAAATTTGCAACAACATTCACAACCAAACAAAAAGAGATTAAATAAAAATAAAATTTGCTTAAAATAACTTGGTAGATCAGCAAGTGCATCATATTGTTGTTTTTCACTTTGAAGTGGTAGATTTTTTAAAAATTAATAAATAAGTTTGAAAAATGTCCGTTAATTTGCACATGCTGCCAGCACGTGCAACATGAGAATGCAAATTATCGGACATTTTTCAAACTTGTTTTTCCATCACTTGCTGCTCCATCAAGCTATTTTTAACAATTTTTATTTTTATTTAATCGCTTTTTTTTGTTTGGCTGTGAGTGTCGTTGCAAATTTATCCATTGAAAGGGATAGGGTTGTAATCCCCCTTAAATCAACAATTATAGTTTTAAAAATACCAGTAATTGATATGAAACTATTTTAGAAGAGATAAAGCAAGGTTATCTTAAGGTACGCGTAACTGCATATCAATAATCAATTTCTGGTGATGATATTAATACAGTCTGTATACTTAATAAATGTGATAGTGTTACGTTTACCAATAATGCAATTCCCAATAAACAGTATAATTGTAATTCTTTGGCTTTAGCTTACTTATTTACTATTATTTTCGCCAATGAACCATCAAAATTCTAGACTAAATAACTTTTAAAATCCTTAGTTTATAAATGTTGTCTTCACATTAAGGTGACAATACTTCCTATCTGCTCTTACTTGACATCTTAAAGTAACCTCTTCAAGATTAAACTAGTCTACTGCTCAATTTCTTTAAATATTTGACAACTTAATAAAGAATGAGTTGGCGTACGTAGACGAAATTTTTTAAGAAAGTAGTTTACAAATAATTACTTTTTGATGTTTTATCAATAAACCTTATTTTTGCATGAAGGAACGACGATTCCAGTGGTTAAAAAACTGATTGCCTTATTTGGGTCCATTCAATAAAATGGGTGGAAGCGAACCCAGTTGAACGCCCCATTCCACGTGTATGCCCTTGGCAAGAAAATCCATTCTTACCAGGAAAAAAAGCTGCAGTAAAGCCTTCAAAAACCCCATGCAATGGACAGAAACATTTTATATTAGGTGCCACACAGCCACGAAACGTTATAACTGTATCTCACTTTAAGAAAAATTAACCATTAAAGCCAACTGACGTGTAACCATAATGTATAGTTATAATTAAGAGCATAATGGGTATCATAATGCTTATAGAATGAAGGAGGTCTCAAAGAAGGTTCGCAAGAATCTAAGAATAGAAAGTCTATCAACTAGGTCAGAAATCTTCTATAAGAAGCAGATGACATTAAGTAGGATCCAATATAAGATTAGTGATAGGGTCTTGGATATCCCATCTGCTGTACACGTATCATCCATAAAAAATAGAAAAAAAACCACTCAAAAAAATCTTGTCATTTCCGTCGAAATAGATGTGCTCTGAAGTGACAAGTACAGCAAACTGCTGTGATCCTCTCTCGGATCGTTAAACCCATAACCATTTTCGAAAAATGATTGTAACGTCGTGGTATCCCGCAAATTTCTCACAGCTAAATATCAAATACTTTTACGGTCTTATACAGTCATATATGGAGTGAAGTAATGGAAGTTTTAAGGGCGAAAAACTCGTAAGACTTACCTATACAAGCTGATGACAAGCATCACGGTGACTCCGATCAATAAAACAATAGCGATTCCCGCAGCCAACCTCACTGTGTAATCCAGTTCTGAAATTGAATTTTGAGAATGCACATATAATACGCATAGTATCATCATTAGGAGTAAAGAAGAAGAAGAAGTAATCAATAGAATGAGATGAAAGCTAATAAATAAATTATATTATGGGCCAAGATCAATTGGGCTTGTAAAAGATGGGGGAGAGAAGAAAAAAAAAGTTAAGGGCGTTCATGCGTAATATAAAGAACAGAAGCATGGACATAAAAAAGGAGTTTCATTAAGACGTACAATAAAAATGAGAAATATGAATAGGGATTTTCAATTACATATCTACTTGTCAATTTTGTGTAAGCGTGTTGACTCTTTTTAAAGATGATGAAGATTTCTCCAGTAATTTTTTTTGGGGGAAAAAAAAGAACTTCTATAGTGTAAGAATGGTTGTCTTTAAGGGGGATTACAACCCTATCCCTTCAATGGGTCAAATTTGCAAAGACACTCAAAGTCAAACAAAAAAACTTTAAATAAAAATAAAAATTGTTTAAAATAGCTCAACAAATCAGTAAAATCAACAAAAGAGTAGAATTTTCCAAATTAATATTTACTAAATTATTATTTGAATTTTTGCACTCACAACTTGCCTATCTCATACTGCCACCTGCTGGCAGCATGTGCAAACTAACGAACATTTTTCAAACTTGTATATTAATTTTTTTTTAAATCTAACATTTCAAAGTGAAAAACGACAAGTGGAGCCCCTTGCCGATTCATCAAGCCACCCCAAACAATTCTCACCCCCACCCAAACCTCCCTCATTCAACTGTGAGTATCTTTGCAAACCCGACCCATTGAAAAGGATAACGTTGTAATCCTTCTTAAGGATCTTTATGATATATAAAATTTCAATACTCTAAATAACACTTTTTAAATAAAAGGCATCTGGTTAGCCATCTGGATTAAAATAGTGTTACAACGCCACTGAGTTCATTAGTTATTCTTGATTTTCAAATCATTCTCAATTACATGCACATGAGATTAAATTGAGAAACATTTGCTTCATTGGTTTCAGTTGGGCTAAAAATACGTTTATTGGAAAACCCATGTACTTAAAATCGATCTGAAATTGAAGGACTCTTAAATGTAGTGGTTGTTAGGAAAAGGGTCAAAAACTCTTAGATGGATATAATATTGGTCAAATATACGTTGATACTTCACGCAGGTTTTCAGCATATTGGCACTATCATCAATAAAAAGGGCATTGACAGTTTAAAAACTTCAAATTGATCATCGGGTAAGAGGCATTTAATTATTAATTGGACTTACGGCCGGTTCTACCAGGCTGTTTAAATCCTTTGGTGCCTTAATGGGTGGGGTTTGCGAAGATACTCACAGTTGATTGATGGAGGTTTGGGTGGGGGTGAGAATTGTTTGGGGTGGCTTGATAGATCAGCAAGGGCATCCGCTTGTCGTCTTTCACTTTGAAATGGTAATTTTTTTTAAATTAATAGACAAGTTTGAAAAATGTCCGTTATTTTGCACACGCTGCCAGCAGGTGGCAGCATGAGACAGGCAAGTTGTGAGTGCAAAAATTCAAATAATAATTAAATTTAAAAAATCTACTATTTTAAAATGAAAAATGACAAGCGAAACCCCCTTGCTGATTTATTAATTTATTTTAAGCAATTTTTATTTTTATTTAATTTTGTTGTTGTTTGACTGTGAATGTGTCTTTGAAAATTTACCCATTGAAAGGGATATGGTTGTAATCCGCCTTAAAGCATGTGAAATATGATTTAACGTCGAATTTGTGAAATTTGTATGAAAATTGCAATTGTTGCAACACTACCTGCTGGACAAACACATTGGCATCCAGAATCATTTTGTTCGCAGTCGCAGTCATCCCCATGGCGTTTGCAGTAAGTGTTGTTCGTTGGACAGCAATCGTCCTTGTCAAAATGAAACCCAAGAGGAATATTATCTAGATGGAAACAAATGGCAATTAACATCTGCTGTTAAAACTGCTGGACGGCATTTGCCGTTAATATTTGTAATTACTCCAAGAATTTAAGCAGGTTTGTCATTTAATAATCTCGTCTTTCACCTAAATCTTGATTTCTGGCTTAATAGTCATCATATTAACAATCAATACATGGAATTTTACAAAAAGCTATTATGTGAATAATATGACTAGTCAGGTTGTTAGCTAGACGGTATATTGATATAACAATTTACAACAAATGAAAACACCAAAGAAAACCATCAATTTTTGGAAACCTGTAAACTTAGGATATTCACTATAAATGATGCTATTACGTATAGTGCTGAATTTGAAAAACTTGATGCCAATTTTACACAAAATATTTAATATTAAAAAGAATTTTATGCAGTATAGATCGTCATTTGTTTAAATTGTATGCATTTTTCAAATAACGTTTATTTCCTAAACCTTTTCCAATAAATATTTTGTTGTCGTCAATCTAAACAATTTAAAATTAAAATTAATTATTTTAGAAACGATATCTGTTTGTAAAATTGGTAAATTTAAAAATGTAATTATATAAAGAGGATTGAAATGATGATGCTTGCAAAATGTGGGTGGAATCACATCTCTCGAAATCTTGCGTTACTCGCAATGCATGTATACTTAAGAAATTAGGATGATATTTAAAAATAGGAGTTACATATTCAATACCATTTCACAACGTATTGTGTATTGGTACAATTTTGATGACGCGACAAAACGTCAAATCACCGACTAGTACCAACTACAGTAAAACAAACTATAATCGACTGTTAATAATAACCCTTGAAATGCAAAGTAAATAAATCGACCATCCTCTGCCTATACGGTGTGAAAAATGGTTTTTAATATTTGCATAATAGACAATTATTTTATATTAGCCAACAGAACATGCCAGAAATTACAATTCTATGCGCACAGAACTTTTGTGAAATTTCAATGGCATAAAATGTAAGCTATCAAAGTTAAAATTAACGCTTGTTACCTATAGGGCAAATGCAAATGCAGTCGAAATCCTGCTGCCTACACTGGCAATCAGTGCCTTCGTGTCCACAGGTTGTCTCATTTGGTGGACAACAATCATTTTTCGACATACCATATTCAGGCACGAACACTGCAATTAAAAAACATTTGAAAACCAATTAGTTACCTTCTGGCACGATTTACCATTAATAATCATGAGCAAAGCATAAAATTTAGAATTGTACAGTTAAAATTGCTGTTCATCCATACACAGCTAGTTTAAAAAATCAACATTTTCTTAAACTAAGATTTCCTTAGCTAATAATTGCCATATTAAAAAAACATGTATAACATGTTTTAAAACATTTTGCATTAGATAAACTTTTAATTAAAAATTCCTAAACATGACTTAAAAATCCAAATTAGGTTTTCATAAATATTGTCAACCTTTTAAATTAAAAAAACAATCCCTATTAGGAAAATGAATCAAACTAAAATCAATGCATGATACGATGAAGCAAAATCCACTTTTAAATTTTATCAATTCAGGGATTATCTTCTTATTAAGAAGATCATAAAATCAATAAATGCAGTGATAAATTTCGAAAGTAATCTCTTAAATATCCATATAAATTATTCTTATAAAGTCATACAACAATGTCGAAAATAAAATCATTTCAATACGAAGTCCTGTGTGTCGTAAAATTTCATTTTCCGTTTATCTAACATGCAAGTATAAAACTTAAATGCTCTATGGTATAAAAATTGGGGTTAAACAAACACTGCGTATTATTTTATATTATTGTTTAGATTAGACTTCTCACCTCCCCCTTTTCGAAGTTTTACCATTGCATATATAGTCTGTAGAGATGCTTTATAAATATAGCTTGAAGGAAATAAGGACGCTAGAATATTCGAATGCCTATAAATTGTTACAAGGTTTACTGAAGGTGTTCAAACAAAAGGAAATTCAAAGTGGTATTGATTAATTTTTCATTTTCTTTCAAAATGAATGAACAAACATATATGACTTAGAAAAATAACTCTGGTACAAACACAAATGAAGTGTTGTACCTATATTATACCAGAATACGTATTGAAATATTGTTATACTGGCCAAGTTTTCAGTCTACGTTTATTACTTCTTATATTAATTAAAACTTTTCATTCTTTGTAGAGAACTTTTCAAAACTTATACTGTAATCATTAGTGAGTATACATGTACATGTGTATTAACAACGTTAATCTATACATATGAAAACAGCATTAACAGATACGAAATTTTGTAATACGATTCAATCCCCTGGTGTCGATTCTGCGAAACCAATGCCCAATTAATTGTATATCAAACTTTGCCAAATTGTCTAACGACGAAGAAATCTCGTTGTTTCTGTACGTGTTACTGTATCCAATTTTGGAATTAAACCAAGTAAGGTTAGCATTCCACTTAACCAATGTTTTCGGTGACAATTTCAATAATTTAAGCTCATCGATCCAGGAGTTTATGCATGGTTGCGTAGCAAATTAATTGCGTTCCTTCAAAAACGTACTAATTAGGTTGAAGTTGATGAGCAAATTATTACTGTATATTGGCCAAATTTTCAACCTACTACATGTGTACTGTTTATACTGTAGAAGTTGTTGCGCACCATAAGCATCAAACGTGATGAATTGCGAAACCGCGTTTTGATGTTTTTAATTTAGAAAACAAAAAAAATCAAATCTGATAAACATTATCTGGATAAGAATGGCAGAGCCAAGCACCAAGTGCATCATGAAGTATCAAAATATCCATACACAAAAAAAAGTCGCTTTAATATCTAAAGCAACGAGAATCCTTCAAAGTGCGCTGATATAAATGATTAACAATTTATAGCACTTTACTTCAGTTAAATATTTAGTTTTAGAGATTTTATATAGATTAGAATCAAGCCGTGAGTTCCTATCAGGAACGGTGGCCAAAGGTGTTCGTCGAATTCCATGGTCAACAACCTTGGTTAATCTGGAAACCAACACCCAAAAGAAATGACGTCATTTTATGTAAATCTCATAAGGTGCCATGTTTGGAAACATCAGTTGGTGCATCTCGTTTAGACTCGTTAGGTTCAAATAAAAACAAGGATGGAGTTTTGGCTGTTTAGAAAAGTTAATAAAAATGAGATAACTTTCTTTGCAGAATATAAATATGGATGTAAACGTCATAGAAGATCAATTCATAAAAAATCAAATGTTTTTCCATGTTTTTTGTATAGCTATAGGTGTTGAAATTGTAACCAAAGTTGCCATAACATTAACAAAACCAGAAACTACGCACATGCGATGGAAAAACCCATAAATCATTTCAGTGGATTACCGCTATGAAATTTCCATGGTAAAAGTGGGTTTCATTTCAAAAGCTTAAATAATGACTACTATGCAATTTGTTTGTTGCTAGGATGTAATTCAGGAGATAAAGTCGATAACCGTCATCAAAATACAAGAAATATATGATAAAAATGATAGGAAAGTTGGAGGCTTGCAGTTTAGCAACAGTTTGCAATTACAATACTAAAATTAGGACCAAGGTAATTTGAATTTCTCGTTATACGCATGCATATTAGTTTAGCAAACAGTTTAAAAAAAAATAACTTTAGACGTTTCCAGATCCATAAACCATTAATTACGTATCCGAAAGAAACACTCAAAGCAAACCTACAGCAATTAGTAAATTGTAAGCCCTTGTTTATTTAGTGAACTTTATCGAGAGAACTTCTCTATACTTATTAATTGACGACAAAAAACAGTTATATATGTTTTGAAATCTACTTCAAACGCATGCTGACATGTGTTGCACATGTGGTTGCATAAAAAATATGGGTAGACTTTGCATATCTCAATATTTCATATTCTACAATTTTCGCTTTTGGCAACAGTTTGTCACTCACTGATTAGAATCTGTTTTAATTTGTGACAATATTTTAAAATAGATAGACATTAAACAGTGTTAAAACTTGTACGAATCAAAGTTTGTTTTAACATTTATAGTAGCCTATAGTAATGTTCTCATGCATAAGTGGAGAAGAAAATTTGAATTTAATGACATCACAAAAATCATCGTCACGAACTTCCTTTCTAGTATAGTGCCAAAATATAGATGAGGCAATTTCTAAGAGTTAGATAAGGATAAAATCCGCCTTTAATTGTCTTACTGCAATGTTAATATTTTCCAGATATAGCCGGCCAGCTGGTCACAAAACTGACAATTTCTTAAAACAAAACACCATTATTGATGAAACACCGTATTGATTATTCATAACCTTTAAAAAAAACTCCTCTATTCAACAAAATGCAAAGAAAAACTATCACATATGCTCAAATTGGCATTTTAATTTAACATAGAGTGAATTCTAAAATTACACACGTCATTTGCAAAAGATTGAAGCGGGTTATCTAATATTTGAGGAGCTATGTATGGAAGAATTGCAATAAGTGGACATGTAAAGCCTGAAACATAGCTTCAGAGTTAAATAAATTGAAATGGACAAGCAAATCTAAAACGAAATTACATACCCGCTATTTCAATGGTGTTGTTGTACTTGTGTTTGGTCAAGCCTGCCATGTTCAACATGCGAAATCCATGGGTTGGTATGGCCGCGTTCAAGATGAGGTAGAATGCACACAAAACTGCTAATCTGGTTACGTGAAAACATATCCTTCTGTCAATTTCCAAGAAAACAGCCATAGTTGCGAGCACAGCAAATAAAAGTACCGTTCTCTTTAGGTAGCAGAGATTGCAAGGGGCATTTTTGCGCCTTTCTTAAGTTAGATTTTTTTATCCTAAAGGCATTGGGAAAATCCTGGTACCATTAGATAGTGTAGGGAAGTCAGAATTCAGTATTTCACCTTGGTAGTTTCTAGCGACGTCCCAGACGAGTGACAAATACAATGATACTGCTAGGAAAAATTGGTGGGAGGCGGTACCAATTGAGATAATAAAACGCTGATAATGCTAACAATTAAACACGTAATAAAACGGTCTCCATAAGGACAAATCTATACTCACCCTGAAAACTATGTTGTCGTCTTAATTAAACTCAATTATCCATTATTAAACCTTGAATTTCGAGGAATGAAATCATTTCCTAATATCCATTTAACCTTATAGAAGGTGGCAGGCGACCTCCTAATTATGAATAAAAACAATTTATGACATTTCCACTTATCATGTTTGATAGTCGAATTTCCTTGTAAAAGAGGAATGAAATTCGGAACTTCAGGGGAGTATATTATGCTGAAAATACGCATCGCCGAACATTCGTCGAGCGACCTCGAGTACCTCGAATGTTAGGCGATGTATCAAGCATTGCACTTTTGTTGAATTTAAATATGGCAAGGGATTTGCGCAATTAGTTTACTGGACTTTACATTTTCAGCGATGTGTGTATCAAACATTACACTTTTGTTGAATTCAAATATGGCAAGTAATTTACGCAATTGGTTTATTGGGATCTAAGCAGGATATCAAAATTCATTTACCTTAAAAACACAAACGGGCCATATCGATTCACAAAGAGCAGCATCGGTCGTTTAGATTAATTATATCGAAAAAGCAGGATGTTGTTAAAACATTAGTCTATCAATCAAACCTTCTAACTGACGTGTTCGCGACACCAATAGATTTAAAGATATAGAATTAATTTGCCAAACGTGAATACAATTTTCACTAAATTTGCAATAAATTCTTACATAATTTCCAAATGCCCAAATCATGGACAATTTTAAATAGTCACAAATGCTAGAATTTCAGAATTTAATGTACATGTAAATCCGAATCACAGTACTGTACTATGTACACAGGCTTGGTAAATCGGGGTAGGGAGATAATGGGGTTTTTCCCGCGTTATTCTTGCAAAATTCTTGAAAAATGGAAATTCCTTGCTTGCATAATTTGGACAAAATACTCTATTGAGCCCATATGTGCTTAAATTTATTCTCATTGCCTAATTTTATATAAAAATTCCAATGCAAATATAAATTGTATTGATTTAGGAGTGTTTTCTATGGTTTTCGTGATTTTCCCAGAGTTTCCAGGCAAATGCAATGGTGTTTCTCTAAAAAATCACCAGTGACAGTTAAAAACAAACCAAAATTAAATACAACTTTGATAATCGTTTGCCAATTATTAAAAAGTATTTACTGAAAACGAAAAAAAAACTTCAATTTTTTTTATACGCGTATTGATGCAAGCAGGAACATGCATTTTCAAAAATAGGTTTTCCTCATGACGTCATTGTTGACATTTTCGGAGATATGGGAAAAAGTCAACATTTTCCTTCACGATAATTTCAAGGTGATAATTTAAAATAATTATAACTTGTCGGGGAAAGAATATAATTTCCAAATTACAGTAAATAAGGAAAAACACGTCCCTGATCCAGTTCAACTCAACTTTCCTCTTGCTGAAGCGCCGTACCATCTCTTCATCTTTAAACGCAGCGCTTGTGCTTCCAAGTGACGTCAATTCACGCCGACAGTAATTTTCGTGACTTGATCTAGGTGAAATTATTGAACCATTAACACATAAATTAGTTGTTATTAAACTACACCAATAACACCGGTTAATTGTCCATCTTTCCAAGTTTCGAGGCAAGTATTTTCTATGACAATTATCGAAGGAAAAAGCTCGTAAGGTGTGATGCCTTTGTATCTAGTGGTACACTGGACCCTGATTTATCCAATTTGTATACTTGTTAGCTCACGGTTTGTCAAGGCCGTCTATTATGCCAGCGTAAGTTACCAACCCCTGGACATGAAGGAGAGACTATACCATCCTTTTACATCTTCTGAACACTTTTCTTCAAGACACAGCTTTTGACTTACGTTTGATAAAATGGCTGAAGCCGCTCTGCCAGTTGGAACGTCCTTAGGCGGTGCATCAGGGTTACAAAAGACCGAATTGGAAGCCACCTTGGACGAACTAGTTGGTGCAAATTCTAAGTTATCGGCCTTGGCTACAGGTCAAATGAGCATTTGGGACCCAACAAGCAGTGCAGATTGGGACAAGGGTACTCCCATGCAGTCATGCATCTTAAGGGTGAAAAGGTAAACAGGTTTGCATTGTGAATCAATATAGTGACTTTGTACCCTTTATGCAAAATATTATTAATTAACGCCTTGCAGTGTTTAAACAAATAAACTTGTCTTGCACACATATATCACTGAATGGCCAGTCAGTATATTACTAACAAATTTATCCTGATTAATGTGTTCGTTCTTAACCGACAGAGATATTATGACCATATACAATGAGCCACCCCCTGGCATGTGTGTTGTACCCGATCCTGAAGATATAACCAAGGTAAGTTGCTTTGTGCTTTGTCCAAAATCAATGTTAATTGGTGCTATTTTTGATGTTTTTTACCTTATATTATTGCAGATCCATGCTTTAATAACTGGTCCGTTTAATACACCTTACGAAGGTGGCTTTTTCTATTTCATTATCCGATGTCCACCCGATTACCCCATGCATCCGCCCAGGGTGAAATTGATGACAACTGGTGATGGAAACGTACGCTTCAATCCAAACCTGTACAAAAATGGCAAAGTGTGCCTCAGTATTCTTGGGTAATGCTTTTTTATGTTACAAAATGGAGATGAATTGAAACAGTCCTTCTAGACCAGTTCAGTGTTTCACAAACAGTTTTAATTTGTTTGCAGTACATGGTCAGGACCAGCCTGGAGTCCAGCACAATGCCTCTCCAGCATCCTTATTTCTATTCAATCACTTCTTAATGAAAAACCTTACCACAATGAGCCTGGATTTGACAAGGTGTGTAAGACGAGAGGATGATGCCCTGCCGAATACAATAATACATTAAAATAATTTGTTCGTTAGGAACTACATTCGGGAGACAGCCAGCGTTACAGCGATATAATTCAACACGAAACAATCCGTGTAGCTGTCTGTGATATGCTAGAAAGAAAAGGAGTAGCTGGTAGAGAGTGCCCACAGGTCTTAAGGTGACTACATAATTTATAAGTTAGTTATTTCACTATACAAATGTTATGTAAATTGGACTCATTCCTTGGAAACCTTCATTTTAGGGACGTCATGGAGAAGTCTTTTCCTGAATTTTATGAGCATTACAAATCGGTTGTTCAAAGTAAAGCATCTTTGTCAATGCGGCCAATGCAGGCAAGTTGCAGGAAGTTGCCAGTGTGGGTTATTTGTAAATGTACCTTTGTTATAAACCTTTTTTTCTCATATGCTAATAGGATCCATTTGGAGAGAAGCGAGGGATTTTTAACTATACTTCTCTGCTGCAAAGACTGCAGTCAATTAAAGCCCTATTATATAAAAACGAAGCACTTCGCAGAGAAAAAGAAAATACAATTACAGATCATTCAGATTCTGATTAATTGTATCTTTTGGATTATATGTGGAAAGATTTTTCTGCAATTATTTCATAACTACTTGTTGCATTCCTCGAGCACATCATATCAGACATGAATGCGATAGATTGTTCATCTAATATCATCCATAAAATTTACAACAAATGAAGCAGTAACGGATATAATTCTTTAAAATAAAAGAAGTTAACAAACGGATTTAGGTTTCAAAATTCAAAAATTATGATAATGTTGGTTGCCGGATTATCAAACAAATGCTGATCATGGCACTTTGGCCGGGTTCTTTGGTTTCCTGCTATTCGTGGCATTAGCTTTTTTTTATTTTATGGCCAGTTTGCTTGTTTATATCATATTCAATGAATTCGGTTCTTATTACACTGTGTGGGGTGATCCAAATTCTTCCAGAAAATGTATCAGTTTAACTTGTATGTTTACATATATAAATTGATGTTTCCATATTTTGCATTTGTGTTAAATGACGAATTCTGGCATTTACTACAGTGACATTGTGTCCTAATGTAGTATTTTACATAGCTTTAGATATCAGCAAAATAATTTAACAAGTATAATAACTAAGCTAGGTTAAGGAAATTTCAAATATGGCAACAAGAATAACAAGAACCTGGAGTGAAACTGAAACATCACTTGAGGTTCCTGGCAACTGTTTCTTCTCCCACTTTATGCAGTCGTAGCTAAATTTCTGTTAATTCTTTTATCTCTGTAATGCAAGGCAACGATTTCACTTGTTAATTGGGCAATAAAACTTATTAACATGTAATATTGTGTATGCATATTTGTAGGGTTTTTTTTGGACCTTCAAAGAATGATACACAAATAAATTTAAGATTTACTTGACGAGTATATTAGTTAATTGCAATTAAATCCCACAAATGCTACCATTAGAATAAAAAAAACTTCACAAGCCTATACATCTGATCCCCGCAAGAACAACATAGTTTTTAAAAATGATTTTACGTTAAAATGAAGCACTTGTCAGGCTTATATATATGTATATTTTTGTAAAATGTCATGCTTTAACATGTGTATTTCTTAAAAACACAAATGCATTAATCATAACATCATACAAAAAATATCAACTTCATTTACACTTAGTAATCAACGTTCCATAAGATCATAGAACTATTTAGAAAGGAACAAGACCGAGTATATTCCTTTATGTTTTAGACGTACAGCAATGGGAGAGAAGTACAGAGGTTGCTGTCATATTTGAAGTTATTCGTAACTTATTTCAAATATAGGTTTCTCCAATTTTTGTGACGAAGCTTAAGTGTTAAACTAAATTGTTTTGCCAATTGATTTCATTCTAGTGTATTAAAAACGAGTGTTTAGTGATGTCCATCATTAGGCATATCGGGAATTAGATGGTTAAGAAAATGCATGTTCACAATTTCTTTGATATTTATAGCATTGTGTTTTTATTCAATGCTGTTACGTTTCACATATTCATAAATTGAACATGATTAGTTATTGAATGACTTACTGAGAGATATTCAAGAATACGTACATGATTATTATCATCAATGTATCAATATGCATACTCATTGCATTATACTGTCACCGATTCCTATTTTCCAAGCCAATTTGAGAGCTAACTTTTCTAAATACATGGAATATTTTCATTTTATCTTGTTAACTCTATAGTTTCTGGGTTAAAAAAATGTTGAACTTTTGTCAGTTTCATCATATGCACTTGTTATTTTTATGTTTACATTTGTTTCTATACACCTTCTTACAAAAATGTAAGTATTTTCACTTGCTAAATGTAGAAGTTATTTTGCCTTCACACTGTTATTTTATGATGTAGATAATAAATTGGCACGGTAGTGCTTAATTAAAACTTGTTTTACTTTATGACATTTAATATATGCTATTAATTTACAATTATTGTATATTATATGTACGATATAATTGAGCTTGGTAATAAATGTATACCAAACGTCATAGAAGTATTGCCATTGGGTGCACAGCACATGGTCCCTGCTGCCATATATGATGTGATATACTACGTGTCACATCATTTTAAATATATAATACCAAATTTCCCATCATTTTGTCTTCCTTCCATTCAATATCCCATTAAGAATTTTAAGCACACTTACCATACTATTCCCAATTACAACTTAGAATAACTGTGAAAAAAAAAATAAAAAAAATAAAATAAAACCAATTTGTACACAACTATTTGTGCATCTAGATAAAATTATATATCAAACAAAATTAATTTCGCAATGTAAAAACCTATGCTGCAAATGCAGAATTGGGAATTTCAGTAATCTGTTGGCTGATCACTAAAAGGTTTTTCTGCCATAATTATGCAAAATAGCGTTACCTATTGTGTAACTACCTTTGGATCATTATGAAATCAAACCATTCACCCACATATTTTAGCATGTACCTCTTTCCTATCAAGAAAATGATGTCAACAGATTTAATAATTTTTTGGACATTGCTTTGACAACTGAGAAGATCATGCTTTTCTTGCTACAATTGTGAACAAAAGACTTGTGCAAGTGCTGGAAACTACGAAATTTATAAATCATGCTCATGCACGATAAAAGAGAAAAGTCACTTACTATAAATTTGTGCACGAAGACCAAACACCTTGCATTGAATACTAATATTAGATGAAACTGTATAGTACAGATTTAAACAGAAGTAGGGCAGTTGAAGTAGGGGGTCAACGAGATTAAAATGCAAGTAGCTTATTAAAAGCTTAACAAGTACCTCTACCTTTGTTTATGTTTTTTTTAAATGAATTTCACTACAAATCGGTATTATTTCTCAAATTATGTGGCGAATGTCACCCAGAGTAGGATGCTTTTTGATTGAGACTAGTCCTGGTCAAGATATCAAGGAATTACTAACGGCCCACCACATAAATAACTTTAACAATTAGGCTTTAATTGTAATTCGAAGATGTTATGGTGCAAATCGGTACCATATTACAAAAATAAATTCAAAAAATAAAGCGCTTGACAACAAATGATTATATCCTCTGTGTATAGAAGAATATAAACTTTCTTAAATTCAAATAAATGTCATGTAAAAAGGTTCAGTGTAAATAATTTCTGATTTGTCACTTAATTAGAGAGCTAGTTTAAAGCGTCTGTCATGGCCAATTAAATTTCAATGGCAATAAAAATTGGCACACAATTCAGAGAAGGAAAAATAGAAGTATCTTTGAAAATATTGCACTTAAAATAATTTTTTAGAAATTTATGTTTTGAGTGAGCACAGCATTTGGCAACATAGGTTTACCCATAAGCTTACATTTAAGTTTCGAACATAGATTGCAAACTTACACATATCGATGTGTAATTAATTAAATCTGATGTGTATTAAGTATGGTAAGTGGAATAACATACATGTTGCATTCACTCAATACATGAAATTTCAAATGTTTTAGACAATCACCAATGCAAAAAGACTGATAACTGATCTACAACCAGCATTCATCTAAACAAATTCTACGAGTGTACATCCTATAATATTGTATACTCTAAAATGCACGGCCCTGAAACTAAAAGCAGTCAAGAAACGAGTTCTTAAATTACTCAAATATAAATCACTGGTATCCAAATTTCATCAGAACACGCATGTGTATGAATATATACATATAGATTTGTAAGATGCGACTGACTTAGATCTGATTTAGAATGGGTGATGCTAGCTTCACCATACATAAATTTCTAATTATATGATGTTTTTAGAAATGATCAAAACTTCAAACTATTTTTTCACATGGAATGATTCATGTCCTAGCCTTCGTTTAAGTTTTCCATTCAGTCTGATTTTTCCCAAAGCAAGAATTCAAATTCTTATATGCAATTATTTAAAAAAACAAAAACTACGAGCATTTACAAATTTTAAAGATGATAGATAAATCATTTCAAATGATAATTTTTTTTTCAGTTATGATCACCTCAAAATCAAAATTTATATAAAATTTTTGGTATTGCCTTTAGAAGAGTCTTATTAAAGACTGATTTCTTTGACCATGCACTATAACCCAGTGCATACATTTCACTTAATATATTCTTATCACTAATTTTACATACACACAATTGCAATATTATTTTAAACTATTATTATCTCGTCAGCAAAAACTATGATTACCTAATTGTACGATTTCTATGCATCCAAGGAATAGGAAAACTAATCTGACTGAAAATCGATTACCAGACTACTTCGTATTTAAGAAATTGTTTGTACATACGTACAGTCAGAATAAAAAATTGTAAAATAATTACATGTGCTCGGGATGGTTTCGGATGCAGTCCACCATCTGACTCGCAGGAATCTCCCCCTTGCAGATGCGATAAATGGCAGTGAAAAGTGGAAATCTAACAAGTTCAAACTTTTTACTGTCAATAGTTTGTCCGAGTGATGTTAACGTTTTCAGGAATAGACAACATTACGAATTATAATAAATTTTGTAAAACTTACTTTTCTTCTAGTCCTTTAGCCTTCAGCATAGCATTGACTTCATTTGCAGTCTCTGGACCCTGCAATTTTTGTCCATTCAACATTTCCTTTTCCAGTTCTTCAATACTCTGCAATATTATAGCATATATTAACATGCAAGTCAATCAATTCAATAAAAATTAATCGAAAAGTTGAATCCCCCATAAAATTGCATTGTTACAATTTGAATATTTTACGATAAACAGAATTTCCGCATTGGAAATATGTTTTTGTAAGGATAATTGTGCTATCATAAAACAATACTGCTTTATTGACAATGCCATTTCCACAGATTTCCATTAAATCTAAGAGGACAAACAAAATTATCAGAAAAGTCAACAAATATTTAAAATTCTGTCTTTAAATCAAATTAAATGGAAAAATCCATGGAAAAAAACAGTCCATTTAGGGGATCAACTTACAAGATAAAATTAGGGAACATGTACACTGTACTTGTAGGCTGCAATCAATGCTATACGAGGAGGGTGGTTCAAGGTGTCCAAAAACTTTCTTTTTTAAGCATGTCAAGGACATAAGGACGTTTTCAATGGAGTAGGAAAGAATGCCAATGAGGTTGTTAAACAAGGTTATGAAACAAAAGACAAGACTACTGATCCATGAGGATGAAGTGCTTATGCATACATATAAGTTCATTATGACCAAAAAAGTAATTTATCAACTTTTAGTTTCTTTTAATAATTAATCATTTCTATCTAATTATTCACATTTGACATTGCCCAACCTAAAACCAAAATCACTTTTCTTACTTTGCCAGTTTTTACAAATGCCTCGGAAACCTTCCTGTTCCTTCCGCCGTAACATGTGGTAATAAGATCAGCCACACCGCAACTTTCAAAAAACGTACTTAATTGAGAATTTGAACAGAACACCTCCGCATATTTGATCATTTCCATTAATCCCAATCGAATGACCGCAGCTTTAGTATTGTCACCCAAGCCTAAGCCATCGACAAATCCAGCACCGCAGGCAACAATATTCTATAAAAAAGATTAATACAAGTCAAAATGTGAAACACTCAGTATTTTGGCTAAGACTTGTTTACAACAAAATAGTTATGTGCACATAATCCAAAAATATGTGAATTACCTTCAAAGCACCACAGATTTCCACAGTTTCAACATCATCGACCACAACTACTCTGAAGTAGCTAGTCTGGATTAAATCCTTCAACAGTTTGCCATTTTCTTTGGAATGGCAACCAATAGTTGTCTCACAAAACTTTTCAGCTGCCACTTCAGGAGCTAGATTGGCACCCATTAATACACTCATTTCAATATTTAAGGCATCGTTGATAACCTTGGAAATTAGCCGAATGCCTTTGTCTGTGTAATCAACTCCCTACACAAATATCCAATATAGAAACAAAAATTAATGACCGGAAACCAATTCCAGAAATTTCGTTGTAATATTAAATACCTTGATTAAAGTAATCCCAATGGCAGTAGATTTAATTTTGCCTTGCATTTGTGATAGCAGCCGTTTAATAAACTGATGAGGAACTACAAATATAAGGATGTCAGCATCTTTAGTTGTGTCTACGATGTCAGGAACGGCGATCTATAGGACACAGAATTGTAGAGTTGATGTTTCAAATGCTACAATTGTGCCATTTTCCCTTGTTTAACCAACTGCAGCCTTACCACATTTGGTGGTAACGGATGACCAGGTAGATACTTCACATTTTCATGCGTCGTATTTATGATTTCAGTGAGTTTACGGCCATCGATCATTTCCTCAAAAACGTACATTTTAACTTCTTTATCAAAAGAATCGAATAATTGCACATTGTGTCCGACAATTTTTGCAATAGCAGAACCCCTAGAAGAAAAATTTATTAGGATGACATCAAATTAAAATAGATGGATGATATAACGTATGTATTCCCGGTAGTGGTTGATGTAAACACTTTAATTTATCATTTGGAGTTTGGTACAATTCATCAACATTAAGTGACCTACTCATGCGTTTAATCAACCTTCAAAGCTGTATCATGAGACCTACTTTTGAGTGGCACAAATTCATTAACTTACAAAGAGCATTGCAAATCAAGGTTAAAAGAATGGGGCAAAGTGCACAATTATTTGTCTACTGAGAAACTATGGCGCTATAATCCATTATCTTGATTCAAACTTTATAAAAGATAAAGTGTGTTTGACTTAGGTAAAATTGCCGCTGCTAACAGAAATAATTAATTTTCATTTACTTACTACGTGTAAACGATATTCACCCAATTAAGCTCCCATTATTAATTTAATTTTATGATTATTTTGGCTTGTAACTTAATGTGAGCAATAACGACATGTTCAACATGGTGAAAGACAGCAAAGTCTACGCATTGTACTGAAGGGCAAACAGCAAAAAATCTGGCACATAAGTAAAAAAAAGCAAACTAAAAGCTGAAGGTTAGTGTTGGGTCAGGTGAGTTAATAAAATATGTTAGAAGGGCAAGATTTCTACTATTTTGACAAAGATGCTGACTGAATTTATATCAAAAATATTTTGAAAAACAATTGTGAACATGTTTTATAAAAGTCGTTGGAATGACTTTAAATATCCTGGTTGATAATTTTCTAAAAAAAAATTAACACCTTACAAATCCTCAAAAAACATTAATAAATAACAATTAATTACAAACAGCATTTTAAAATTTTGTTTTGATTAGTCCGATTTAATTTCAATAAATTAGTTTTTTATATGAAATCGAAATAAATTGGTGGTAATTCTTAAAAAGAAATAAACTACCAGGAAAAATTGCTATTGAAACAAAACAAAAGATACTGGAATAATACTAGTAGGTATTAGTACAGATGTTGAAGGTTGATTAACGTCTGGATACTGAAATAATACTGCTTTTATTATAGACGCTGAAGGTCGATAAAAGACTGGAAATGATCCTATAATAAATATTGCACTCTATATCGAGAATCAATGGCTGGTTGGTTAGAATTAAATGAAATGATTTGAATTTAAATCTCAAACAATTGTTCACTTGAAATGAGAACATTTTACTCGAAAAATGCACGACTTCAGTTATTTTTGGAAAAGAGCATTAGGGGTTCATTTTAAAACTAGACACATCACATAATCCCCTATGTTGTATATATCGCTTGATAGGTTTTCATTCGCCTAAACGACAATTGGCATGCTTTTGGGTGTTTTCTGGCTCACTGCCTGCAAGCCAGGCCTCTGAAAATGCCACAAATACAACAAAAATAGGTCTGAAACTGGGGAATCTGACCCACAGGCAATGCCACAATTATACAGTTCAGCTGGTATTTTACTATCATTTGCAAGGTTATCGAATATCGGTGCTATCTCACAAATTATGCAGGAATCGTCAACTCACCAATTACCAGATCCGATCACGCTGACTTTCTTTGGCGCAGACATCTTCTTCAAAATGGAAATTCTGGCAGAAAATTAAATTTACAGAGTTATTTCAAATGTGTATTTTTCTTTTTTTTAAACTCTTGCAGGCTCAAACACGAAGCGTCTGCTTTCCGACAAGATGCAAAAGGAATGATAACAGACGCCGCTTCGCTATGCGTTATGGGAAATGGCCTTCGAATATGTTACGTAATCCAATTGTAGGGGGCGCTTCTGAAACGCTAACATTATGTAATAAAGGCGGGAAATTAAGTTTGAATTTGCCACATTATTTCGAATACGATTTTATACGATATATGATATAAATTCTTTTTTTACACGGATTGCTATCGTATAAAAGGATTTAAAAACGAGAATCGATTTCCCCTAGTACAAATCATTTTTTTTCACGTAAATATTTGTTTTTAGATAATTATTCAGTATCGATGTTCTATTTTGGTATATGTTTTGTAAAACACATTTTTAATTAAAATAAAGTCAATTAAGCTGGGTCTCCACCAAGACGTACATGTACATATATACACGTTTTTTACAAACATATGCAAAAAAGTTTGCCTTCCGGGTTTGTTTCAGCCGCCATTTTGTAAATATA
>JAQGAE010001238.1:0-24668 GCA_034696685.1 Julus scandinavius
ATAACGGTGGGTTCTTGTGTGTTAATTCACCGGCAAGCCAAGTATGGCATGTCAAAGGCCACATAATCACACACGTTCATTATACAGTACGTCATTGAACTTGGAATATGAATATGCTATTTAAGTGCTATGCGCATTTTCTCATTTTTCCCATTTTTATGATTTTTAATTTTTATATAATCAAAATTTCAAAAACTTTTCGCGACCCACAGTTTGGGAAACACTGCACTAAGGATAATGGATTTCCCTTCCAGGTCCAAGCTAGAAATTCTAGTCCTATTATGTAATGGTAGGATAATCAGATTTCAGGGGACAATTTTTGCCTGTAGAAACGTGTTGCCATTGACGTTAAAATATCACCACATCAGGTCGATTTATGTGTTTACTCCGGCCTTTAGGGTACTTTCACCCACGTTGCGAAACAGCAGATATTTCGAGGATTGACATCCAGGTTTCATCCAAACATCATTAGCACCAAACATTTCTGCGCAAATCCATTAACGACCAGACACTTGTTGCGCTTTCAGAGCACAAACTATTTGACAAGAATCCGCAACTATCTCATATTGGCCTCTCACAAATCACGCATTTTCAGAGCTAATATACCTCCGCCGTAAAACTCGCATAATTTCTCATCAGACCCCCTTCACCCTCGTGTTTACGACCACTCGTCCGAATCCTCTCTTCGCCAAATTCAATTCCTAAATCATAAGAGTCGGAATTAGAGACAGACAAGGTCTCGGCACCCGCAAATGGACGGTCATAACTCAGTCCGCGCCTGCTGACCCCTGACCCAGGGTCCCTTCCCCTCCCCCCTCCCGCAAAAATCTGAAACGTGTGTGCCTCCAAGATACAAGTAATGCGCCTAAGTCGTCCTAACGACATCAGGGAGAGAGAGTAGGAGGAGGGGGGGGGACACCCATTAAATCCATTAAAACCCGACCGAAATCCATCCTATTGGCCAACCCTTTCGTTGGTCCCCCAGTTCCAAGCCTTCTCCCTTCGCCCCTTTTACTCCCCGGTACAATGGACTCGAAAAGCGGACCATCCCGCTGATTGGTCGCGGCTTGACCAGCGTCCGAGCCATAAATTCATAAAACGTATAAACGCGAACGGCCATTACAAAGCGAAACCCGGTTAATATCTCGGGAGAGGTCGGTCTGGGGTCAAGCCCTGGCCGGCGTCCAGCGCGGCTAATGCGCGGGGGTGGGGGGGACGGGTCCTCCCCGTGGATATTAATTTGATCTGCTGCTAATGCAATAATAAATCCCGTTATCTGTTTCCGCTCCTTCGTTTTCGACGCAACGGACGCAGGCTAAACTCGTCATTTCGCTGCTGGCCCCTTTGACCCCTCCTGGCTCTCGTCTTCGGCCTAGGCGCATGCGCACTCGCCGTAGAACGCGAATTTACGGATTAGTCGGGCGAAAAATTAATAAGAAGAAGACGGACGAGGGAAAGCGTTGGTCATCACGGGGGATTTGGCAGCGGGCATAAACGCATAGGGCTCTGTAATTAATGAATTTATATGCGTGGCTGGTCATTCGAGAAACGAGATCGAACCAGTGGGCGGGGCTTTCAGCGAAAGAAGCGACCATGAGTACATTCAAATCATCGCCTAACGAAAAATCCTACAAACTCTAGCCTATACGAATTTGGATCCTCAATACCTGATGGAACATCCAACTTCTCAAACAAGTCTCGAAAATATAAAACTAAAGCATGGTCATTTAGCGTAAAATAGTCTTAAACCCTTTCGAACATATTTTCTAGATAACAACATAAGGGCCTTTCGACATAAACCTTTTAATTCCTTGATATGTAAAACAACAGTATAAACAACTATTCCTAGTAAATCAAATTACGTTTTAAAACAAAATTGGACATAATGTAAACTTTATAGAATTGCCACTACCACAATGAATTTATAATTGCATTTTTTTTACCAGTTCTAGCACAAGCTTTAGTATCACCTTCTTAAAATTCGAATATGTATATAGAAATTGTTATCATTGCTATAGGTTTTATGATCATCCTGGTCATCTGCCACTAGGGTCCATCGAGCAACGCAATAATGACAATTTTAAAATAACTGTATTGCGATGCGTTATGGCAGGCTCATAATTTCATTTGGCGCAAATTTCATTGGTAAGGGGGTGGAAAAAGGAAGTCCATAGGTCATCTTGGTGGCCAAATTCATATTTCCCATGGTATCTCCGATCGTCCCTCTCCTCTGTGCAATCGAGCAATTAACGGGCATGTCCATGCGCGGTGCGTACATATACGTGCTAGGGATCCGATGCTCTCTCCCCCTCCCCCCTTACATCCTCACCCTTTTAATACCGCCATAATTCGGTCCATCTCCAACCCTCTCCCATTCAGATTATATGGCTGCACAGAGGGCCTTTGCCTTTTCAAACGCGCAAACATATCCATTTGAAACGACATGCGAACCTCGTTAATTTTCATATCTTGCGTATAACTTGCATAAATACCAGAAATATCAAAGTCGTGTGCAGTGACCACAACCGCCTCATCACTGCAGACTACGTATAAATTAGGTTGGTGCGAGAGCATAAGTCGGATGAATTTCTCTTAAGTCATCGAGGTTTTCGATAGCATTTCAGATAACATGCAAATGTCCTCTTTGACCATACACCATTAATGAAATGCATTCAGGAAACCCAGGAGCCATTAGACGCCAGACCGCAGCAGATGCACGTTTCCAAAACTTCTCAACTCTATTGGCTCCAAAATATGAATGGCATCTAATTCCAATATTAAATTTCCACGAGCAAGATCTACCATATCGAACATATGCCCATGCTTAAGTCGATAGTATACCTTAAACATTCAATGATAAATTTTAGAAAGTAATCCTCACTTAATTGAAGGTAACAATTTGGAAGTAATTTAACATTATGAAAACAAAACATATCGACTGTATTTATATCACAGATTCTTCGTATATCAAAAAGAGATCATGTCAACATTGCAATTATAATTAAGCAGTTGACCTCAACTAATCCAAACCTAATCAGCCTTCATGCACCTCAAGTGCATGCAAGTAAAAAATATCAAACCCCCAACTTGGATAACAACTTAAATCCCTAAAACACATATTAACAACAAGCAAAATAATTTAATAACACCATATCATGAGAACTTTCTCAATTTAGTTAAAATCCAAAAAGACTTGCGCTTGTTAATGATGTTTTATGTTAAGCCGTCTCTCCACCAAGACGTACATATACATACGTATAAACGCGTTTTCACAAACATGTGCAAAAAAGTTTGCCCTCCGGGTTTGTTTCAGCCGCCATTTTTTAAATATATGTAAATATCAAAATTGTACAGCTATTAAAGACATTTAACAGGTGCACAATTTTGATATTTACATATATTTCAAGATGGCGGCTGAAACAAACCCGGCGGGCAAACTTTTTTGCATATGTGTGTAAATACTCGTATATACGTACATGTACGTCTTGGTGGAGAGCCGGCTTAACATAGCTTTTAACACGAAGCATGCAACCATTTCCCAACTTTTACAACTTTTGCACTCGTGCATTTTATCATCCTTTTGCGCATCCGCTGCGTGGGGGTTTTAAACAAGCGGGTTAAGCTTAGGTAGTGTTCAGAAATATTTATGGCGTACATCACTCACATCTTTTACGATTCTTCTTCCGCAATTTCGCAATCAGAGGTGCCTGCCGTTGCGGTCAGGCGTTCTTAAAATGTATATTTCTTAAAGATATATGCGCTTATAAAACGCGCGAACGCAACTGTATGAATGGCCAAATTAAAAACGGGACTCTCGATGAAAATGTCCGAAAGCGCTTCTAATGGCTGGCGCATATGGGCTTCTGTTGCCCGCCTATAAATATAGGAGAGGGCTATTAAAAGGCAATAAAGTTGGCTTAAGACACGACAAGTCCACTCGCTTAACTCAATTAGCTTCCCCGCAGCGCGAGAACACTCGCTTATAATATCATATTAGGTGAATTACAAGACACGAAGAGAAAAGAGATGTTTGCTTTAGCGCTGTGATAAATAGCGCGCAAGATGCTGTTGATCATGGAGGCATGCCTCTTCCCTTCAATAACGTTAAATAGGGGAATTCCCCCCTTTTGCGGTCCGTCTCCCCTATCTTCTTCACATGACTTATAGATCTATGTATAGCGCTGCAGCATCACCATCTATCTGACCGTCTTGCCTTAATTGTTTTGGGATGAAAACCAGAAACGCAGAAATGAAAATAGCCTAATACCCTGGACACACTATGTACTTAAACTAGTTTAAGTCTGCTAAACTAGATTACCTTAGGTAGTGTGTCCTTCCAGAGTTAGCTAAACTCGTTTATTTCTCGGTTAGTGTAAACGACTTTTAGAAACAAGTTTAACTGGAAAAACGAGATTAAATGAGTGGTCACACTGTTATCCCTAGCCATACCGTATAGGAATAAATGTGGGCACCAAGGATTTGCTGGCGATCTATGGGTGCCATGATTGATGACTTTTGTTTAGTTGTATTGCATTATGGGAACCGATATCCCATGATGCAATGCACCAAACGAGATTATACAAGCACAGTGTGTCCACTCAAAGATAACCGTCTTTGAGAAAGATTATCGAGGTTAGTGATAAACTAGTTTAAGTTTATAGTGTGTCCAGAGTATAAGCGTGAGGGGGTCACAAAATTATATTCAACATTTTTCCCCCAAACAACACAAAAAAAAAAAAACTTAAAATTTTTTTTCAATCACCACATGTTGCTTTTCATGACTCGTGCAGAGTGGCACAAGACGTGTCATTGGCTGACAGTCACAACACCTTTACCTCGTCGCGTGCCAAGCCACGAGAAGCGATATAGCAAGTGGTTGAGAATCCGACTCCCTACCTTCTAATAACACATTAGATGGTGCCATATTGCAAACTCAGATTTACCATGGCTCAGTGTCCGCTTGATGCAAAAATAAAAAAAAGGCGTCGCTCAAACACCCAGGCCACCATTGCCAATTCGCAAAAGCTGCTCGCAGGTTGTGTTCCCCCACACCCTTCGGGGCAAGTTGGCACGCACAATTATCCACGTTTCTTGATCTGCTACCCATCCCAACCCGGGGTGTCGTCGACTGTCTCAGCTTTCATCAGCTAAGTAGACGATAATGCATAATGCATCTCTACCTGCGCGTATATCTGGAAAACCAGAGAAAATCTAAATCTAGGCGAGGTTAAACGTGCGTGCTATGCATGCGCACGGCCAGAGGGGGAATTAAGGTGGTTGGCTACTAAATAAATAAAACGACACATGTCTACGCGGATGACACTCGGTGAACACTGTACATGCATATACGTGTGAATTCGTGCAATGTCCCAAACGAGGCGAGGGATTCCTTAGGGATTGTCCCGCAGCATGCCTAAAGATTAAATTATAGGCTAAGGGCGGAAAATACTGTAATACATGTCTTGGTGTTATGTTTTCACATGCCAAGGATATAGTGACATTTGCGTTTCTGAAACACCTCGGATAACAAAAACTACAAGGCCTAAAGTAAGGATAGGGTTAGGGTAATTGTAGAGTATACTGGCAACAGTACACGATTATTGGTAACAGTCTCATAAGGAATGCACTAAAAACCACATTTTGAAAACCCAAAAAGAAATAATAATTAAAGAAAGATCTAAATACATCTTTATTATCACGTGTCCACCAGCAGTTTTTTAAAAACGTTACACATTGTAAAATATGTAATGCGATGATATTTTAAATCTCCTCGTGAATAGAAATATCGGTGACATTCCCGATAGTGGGACCAGTGTCCATCAGGCAGACACTTATTAGAATAAAATGAACAAAAACAGTCTAATTTGCATAATCCACATTTCAGATGAGGAGTGAGATGTAAATAACAGAAATGATGTTTGAAATGTTGACATTGCAGGTATATCTTAAACGCAAAAAAACCAAATTAACTCAAAGGTTGTTTTTCATCAAATATTCATTCATGCTTTCCATAGGTTGACGTATTTTATATTGAAGGTCCCACTTTTCACTTTTTAAATGGATAACAGGCATGGTCCTTCTTAAGTCCAAAGGGCAGAAAAACGCTATATGAAAGGCCTATTCGTAGCAAAACGTGCAGAGCGTATCACCATTCGCGGATGCCACACCGCCTTCGTATTGCTTGGAGATGAAACTAGGGCCGCCTTACTCAAGGTCGAATCCAGCTCGATGATTGGACGAAGATCTCAAGGAGGCAGCCAATGAAGAAGGCAAGCGAAAGAAAAAGACGCCAAGCCAAGGGCCTCTTCGACCAGAAAACGGAGCAACGAATACTCTTAGTTGGATTTCTAGGAAAGCACTGTTGAAATTTTAACTTATTAAGAAATGAGTTTTACGCAATAACTTAATCGCCAAACCCTCCAGTTTGGGCTTTTCGTTGCCCCCACTGTAGGCAAACACCGATAGCACCAGAGCACAACATAATAAAGAGAAGCCAAATGCCCCTACTAACCCTACAAATTCTTCAAATGCAAAAATTGTGCCTCTTTCAGAAATTTATTAAAACTTGCCTGATGTAGAATACAATATTTCCTCCCCAATGCTAGCTACGATTTCCAACAACCGGAAATGCAGATAACGTAACGTGACCTTTGGTAAACAATTATCTCATGTTATAGAGATATTCTCAACAAGCGTTATGGTCAAACTTTTAAAAACCGCAGGAACAAATCCATCTAAACTAGGAGATGACTGGTCAGCAGAAAATCACGAAAATCTTTTCCTCTAAACAATTTGACATCTACCAACAAGAACCTGAAGAATTCCACCCATTATCCATGCACTGTATATACTATATATCAAATCCAATGTACCGCATCTTGTCAAGTGCTGTCAAAGTTTGACCATTGGGGGGAAAACTTTCACTAATTAAATATTCTCTCCCTCGTCACATCCGCTCAAAGTATTAAAAGAACAACAATAACCAAGTGGGTCGACGATAAACCTAGGGCTTTACGTCGTCCGAGCTCATTTGCATATTTCTAATAAAAAGCAAAGTGCCGGCTATCAGCATCGCGCATATAAATGATGACCACCGCGTGCATCTTGTCCACTCTGTGGACATATTTTACATCGTTTCTATGTTTTCAGTGCTGCATTGCGGCAGAGAAGAAGACGAGAAAATAGAATGAGAGAGATAGCCAGTGGTCAAGAGGATGAAGGGGGGCGAAAACGGCTTGAGGTGGGCGATGGGAGGGGGTTCTTCAAAGAGGGGTAAAATGCCGAAGGGTTAACGTGTAATGAGACCTCCGCGCTTGCGTAGGCAGATTGCGACTCAACGCTCGAAACTGACCACGGGTCACTCGGGTCAAATCGCCGATGAAAAATCCTGCGGCGTTTCAAGCCCATGCTTACTCAGCAAACGCCCGCAATTTTGGTGTAATAATAACAATGGGAATAATAATAATAATACTGTACGTGCAACGAACAATGCCAACTGGCCAAGCGCCTCGTTCTTAACATAGAAAACGAAGAAACCCTTTGCTTCCAAGTCCAACCCCTGTCTCCAAGTATGTACATAAAAATCAATGGAGATGACCATAGTGTCGAATTATACCATTTTGGCGGCATCACAAAATGGACTTATCGTACCTCAGGGCGTTATAACAATCAAAACATTCTGAGATCGCGTCTTAAATACGTTTAGTTTTTCGCCAATGTGCATATGTATGAAATTGTTAAAATACTGATGAAACATTAGATGAGACATGCGTCATGTAATTAACACGAAATTGAACATGTTACCATATCTAATAATGTACAGTTATATTATTTTTTGAAGTTTAGCACACACAGTTTAAGTAATTAAAACAAAAAATCTATAAAAAGCCTTTTGATAATTAAATCTTAATGCAAGAGTCCAATTTTCTCACATTTATAACACCTCTGCTTCCCTTAATTTATTTCTCAGGTTTAAGCACATGGCTTTTCCAAGTCTACTCCAAATGAAAATTTTTACTTACAATATTCTCTTAAATGTACCGTATATATATACAATTCGATACTGTTCATATTTATACCTGTACAAACAACACCATTTATCTTACAAATTAGAAGTCAAACAACAAGGTAGTTTGAAGAGTAAAAACAAACTAATTTTCTTGATAAAATTTACAAACCCCTTACAAATATAGCATTGCAATGGTATACAGCAGGTAAAAATTTATATGTTTATGGAATTCTCGCAAAAAAACAACAACTCTACATTGGAGACACGCCAATAAGTCTCATTTCCGCGAAGATTTAATTTGTAAAGTGCATCTCACACGCTCATGAATGCATCCCGTGCATTTAAGGAAGATTGCATTAGCTCCAATTGGCATCTTTTCTCCATAGCCGTACCAGAATTGGTCAGCCGGTGGTCATCGGTGGAATCCCCGCGGCTCTTCTCTTTTCAAAGTGCTTCAATTATTAAGTTAAGAAGGCGTCCGCTGGGGGATCTCGGCACATAAGGAGCTAATGCGGTCGCCAATTAAGAAGTCGGTGCAATGAGCTCGGTCCCTTTCCTATGGCTCTCCTCGTTAACTGCTGATCGCCGCGTGAATCGCGTTCAAATTTAATTAAGAAGTTGCCTGCGAACGAACGAACGTTCGCATCCGTTTCTCCGTTAATTCAATAATCTTATTTGAATTTAACTTCTCCGTTTGCGCGCTGCTAATCGCCGTGCATGCTTCGCAAAAATGAAACTATATACAAAAGACGCTATATACAAATCTGGAAGAGGAAAGATTTTAGCGAATACAGGGGGCGTGAGGCGCATGTTGCATGGATACAGGGAACTTGTTCGATTGAAATCTCCCATGTAAAACAAAGATTATATTACCTTTGACTATTAATAATAAGTAGTTTTAAGTCAAAATAATCGTGAAAATCGTTATCCAAAAGCCCAAGTAAAAACAAGAGCTTCAATATGTCACTTAAAAATAGCATTAAGCTATACTGCCGATTAATGCTTAAAATCTGAATCAGCATATATAAGACTCGTAAGATGGCTTCCAACTTAGTATATTTATTATTTGATATTTTCTATATCAGTTTTGTGATCACGTTGCATGGATAAAGGGGACTTTTCGATTGAAATCTCCCATGTAAAACAAAGATTATATTACCTTTGACTATTAATAATAAGTAGTTTTAAGTCAAAATAATCGTGAAAATCGTTATCCAAAAGCCCAAGTAAAAACAAGAGCTTCAATATGTCACTTAAAAATAGCATTAAGCTATACTGCCGATTAATGCTTAAAATCTGAATCAGCATATATAAGACTCGTAAGATGGCTTCCAACTTAGTATATTTATTATTTGATATTTTCTATATCAGTTTTGTGATCACGTTGCATGAATAAAGGGGACTTTTCGATTGAAATCTCCCATGTAAACCAAAGTTAATATCACCTTTGACTATTAATAATAAGTAGTTTACGTCAAAATAATCGTGAAAATCGTCATCCAAAAGCCCAAGTAAAACCACGAGCTTCAATACGTATGTCACTTAAAAACAGCATTAAGCTGTATTGTCGATTAATGCTTAGAATCTGAATCAACATAGGACTCGTAAGATGGTTTCCAACTTGGACTATATCTTATTTGATATTTTCTGTATCAATTTTGTGATCCTGTTGCATTGATAAAGAAAACTTGTTCGATTTAAATCTCCCTTGAAAAACAATATTAATATTACCTTTGACTATTAATAATAAGTAGTTTAGGTCAAAATAATCGTGAAAATCGTCATCCAAAAGCCCAAGTAAAAACAAGAGCTTCAATCTATCACTTAAAAATAGCATTAAGCTGTATTGCCGATTAATGCTTAGAATCTGAATCAGCATAGGACTCGTAAGATGGCTTCCAACTTGGAATGTTTACTATTTGATATTTTCTATATCAGTTTAGTGATTGGCAAATTTTTTTACTACACAATCTTGACTTGTAACCAACATGTTTCTACTACAACAACAACTGATAAACCTTGGACAAATTATCAGGAAAACCATACGAAACAGTTTCGTTTTCAATGAATTTTTGAAGAAAAATGGAAATTAATTTCAATTATATATATGGTTTTGTACAATATTTGCTTCAAATTCATGCAATTCGGTTATCCACACCCTCGAAACCATTTCCCTTGCATGCATCACCACCTTTCCTGTTCCTTCCCGCTTAAAGTCTCTTCATCCAGGCTGCAAACCTGCCCATTAATCTATCACAAAGCTAGCACTGGATACTGACCCACATAGATTAGGGGGCATTGGGTCCAGCGGTCTGCTAATTACCCCACAAGGGGCCAGACGGCAAGAAGAGAGAAACAATAAGGTGAGGGGTTACCGGTCATTGATGAATGCTCCGAAACCAACTTTCTGGCGGGACGCCGGCTGATATATACATACATGGGGACAGACGGATGGGGAGGGGAGAGCACGTGACCGTTGGGGCAGGTAGCCAGTCGGTTGTGACGACGACGCAGGTGAGCCCCTATAATAACGCAGGGAAGGTGGGGGTGGTGAGCCACGTGCCAGCCCACGTGCTACCAAGACGGCGTGACCCATTCACCAGGGGGCGAGTCTGAGGTGGGAAAGTCATAAGTTACCTCGTCACCGGATATGGTCAGATAATAGTCATAACGCAATTATCAATATGACATACAGGGTGTCCACAAGATCTCTGACTATTATTAATTCTGTTTGTTTGTTTGGTTGATGTTTAACGTTAGCCTATTTCTGCAACACGAGGGCTAAACACCAACGCCAGGGGATGGGCCTTCAACCCCTACCTGGGAATTTAGCCTACGAGGGGGGACTTCCACCCCCTCTCGAGGGGTCTTTTAACGTGCAACAATCAACACGGGACCATCATCCGAAAGAGCCGCCACTTTAGGGAATTTCTCCCATCCGTAAAATTCCCACCGACCTCGACCTGGGAGCGAACCCAGCATCTTAGGATCGAGAGGCAAGCATGTAACCCACTCGCATTAATTCTGTAAAAAAAAGATTAAAAGAAAAAGACCACTGCGCATTATAAGAGTAAATAAGATTTTGAATCAACAATGTAGAGGTGTTAGGCAATTTCTTTGATTGTTTAGATATTTTTAGTATAGTTTAGATATATTTTCGGGTAACCCAACACTGTCCCACTTTTACTATGCCAGCTTATTTATAGTTTAAAAAAATCAATATCGTCAAACAACAGCAGCAGCCAGCAAGCAACCCGTTCATCCGCCGTTTAATGCGACATTGACCCCGAATTGAGTTTTAGAGAAGAAAAAAAAAGTCCCAAATCCGGTCGTTACACAGAGCCCACTACCCCAATTGTCGTCTTAGACGGGGGAAACAAACAAAAAAAAAAGGTGTGGGAACGGGAAAATGCCAAGTGGTCGTTCCACCTGGGAATAGGTCAGTCACGCGTGTCCACCCCTTAAGGCCCTTCTCTTCCTACTCCGGGTTCCCCCCTGGTAGACTCGCCTCACCTGGTGTCCGAAAACTGAATAATGGCTTTTAATAACGGCCGGTTCTTAACCGCACTGTGTGAATTAACGCTACTACTTCCGTTCTCGGCTCGCTTCCCATCTGGTTCCTTCCCAACATCTTTCGAACCCCACCGAATGGCCGGCGCGTGCCAAACGCACCCGGGGGTGGGAGCGAACCCCGGGAACAAAGAACCCGAGCTACCCTAACTGCAGATGGATGAGGGGTAGGCCCGTGCGTCTACTAATGTCCCGCACGACACACCCAATGACCCCTCCCCAAAAAAAACTAAAGAACTATGTTGCAGTTTGGGGAGCGTCCGTGTATTACGTTAACGGGTAAGAGGGTGCATATATTAATGGAAAAGAAAATGACCCGAGTAACTTTATGTATCCTGGAGCTATGAAAAAAGCTCCACCCATTAATGTAGAAATGTAATGTACTGTATTTGGATAAGGGGCCTTTCAAAAAAGACGTCCTCAGGAAGTGGGGGGGATGGGCCTCGGGAAAGTCGGGAATTATGCCTAACTTTGTATTAAATATTTATTTTATGCTGGAGTTTAACTTTGAGGATTGTAGAAATGGTAACGAGGCCTTTGTATGTTCCAACAAATTTTCTGGACACCCTACTTTTCAATATTACAAAGGACGTCCATGTGGTGGGGAGGGAGTCTGGCTAAAAAATACACCATGTCGACAGGGGATTGGGGGGGGGGGATGAGGAGTCAATTTTTGAAGCAATTTCGGGGACGTCCTTTTTGATTGGCCCCTAAGACCAAATTTGGCGCCTGCCCTATTACACACTGCTGTATGCACGATGTATGCACTATACACTAATATACACTGTATGGAATGTTTTTAGTATTTATTTTGATATTAGCAAGTAAACGAACATGATAGGGTTTATACAGTATATACAGAACAGCCTATAGACATACATACGCATTATTCGAACTTCGTAGCATTTTTCGCTGGTGTCACAAATTCGTAACGCTTTTTACAAAAAAATTTAAAATTGTATTGTATACTTCAATTCATCCGATTAGTTCAAAAGCAAGGTTAGTTAGATTATACATAATAGGTAAAAGCAAACCAAAATGACTTGATTGCCTTGCATGAATGAATCCAAGAATTTCCCATGCAACTTTGTGTTCAGCTTCAGAACATTGTTTCCAGACATCTAGTACAATTAATATCCTCGTCCCAACAAAAGCAACGGTGCAGGATGAAGGGAAAATCCCACCGACAGAGAATGGCCGCAGGGGACAGGTGGCGCTGGGGGCACTAGAATGACCCAAATCGATTCGCGTGCCGTAATTATCCCTCCCCCTCACTCGTGTCCCGAATTATAGCCCCATTATAAACCCCGCGAGGGGGTGGTCTAGTGTTATTGTTGTTTTTTGTTTTTTTGAATAAACTTTCACCGTTTTTTTTTTCTATGAAGGCGCATGCGTCGATCGACTATTTTTTTTTTAAAACCGAAAAAAAAAAGGCTTTTTTTTGTGCAAACTTTGCTGAAACAGGATGGCCGAACAGGTGATGACATTCGGACAACGGCAATTGCGTAGTCCTCTATCTTGCCTTCGAGTGACAATCACTCTGACATTTTATTATGTGTATCTTGCATTTTTCGGTTTATCGCGTCTCATAAAGGCATTATCGATTGCGTAACGACGAACGCTCTCAAGAACTAGATAAAAAAAGCCCTCGTTGCGTTATCTTTTCTCCACCCTCTTCCTGCGCCACCTATCGATATTATATTGTTGAAACTTACATCATCAAGATTTTGGTGCTGGCCTCCGCCCTTGCCTTGACCCAACCCAGAAGATGCGATGGACTTTGGCTTTCTGTCACACACACAAAACAGACAAAAAAGCACTCGCCATCTAGTGGCTGATGGAAGAAACAATTTTAATAGGTACGTTCATGCACCTAGGATTTCGGGGTTCTGAGGTTTGGGCAGGTACAGTTCCCACTTAGTCCAAGTCCCACACTTATAGGAAAAGAAGTCAAGAGTTTTTGGATCCGGGTGACAATCATAACATAAATGACAAAAAAGTTGCTTTATCTCTGAACAAAGTTACATCAGAGCTGAGAGCACGTTCGTTTAAAATGACTAACTATCATCATGTCAGTGACTGTCAGCTATAACACCTTGTATAAGCGCATTTCTCAAGAATGTTTTTGTTCTTAAGTTGGGTCTCCACTGAAGGCAACATGCAACACGCAAACACCAAACATACAAACACTCTACACAAACCTGAAACAATGAATACATCAACATGTTTCTGAATGCTGAGGTGTATCAACCAAAAATGTTGACAGAAAAACTGGACCTCTGTGCGATCGTTGCTTGAAGTTCGTCTCCACACCGTCTGTAAATTCAAGCCCGCACTTGAGTATATGGCTGAGCATGCGCACTAAAGTGGCAACATTTTTTCTCTTTGATCTGAATCGCCTTCCCGAGCGATCGGCGAAATGTTGCCGAAATAATGGTTCTGGCCACAACAAAAAAGTCATAAGTTCGCTTAAACATCACAATAGGCAAACTTATTCAACATTTGTTTCAGCAAACCTTGTTACCTCAACATTGTTGCCCCATGCTGCCTTTAGTGGACAATCTCCCACTATGTGTAGTCTCAACTCTTTTGAACTAACTTTTATGAACAAGAAACCTCAAAATACAGGTGTTGGTAACTTACAAGTAGTCATCATTTGTTTCAGCAAACCTTGTTACCTCAACATTGTTGCCCCATGCTGCCTTTAGTGGACAATCTCCCACTACGTGTAGTCTCAACTCTTTTGAACTAACTTTTATGAACAAGAAACCTCAAAATACAGGTGTTGGTAACTTACAAGTACATTATCTACCAAAATGACGAACAAGCCTACAAGTTGGGCTAACCGCAACAAACCTAAGCATCCAGAAAGCGTACCTAAAAACAGTACACGAGCAAACAAGGGGAAATTGTGCGTGGTCGTGCTACACACGCACACACAGATTCAAGTAATGTAGTCGCCATGTTGACCCACCAAAAGATCAATAAATAAACATAGGTTCCAGAGGATATATTTGCTGGGGGGGAAAATGGTGCGCAATAATAATCGCGTTGCAACTTTCACGGTCAATCTAATCGGGATGGTGAAATTGGATACTAATAATGGGTCATTGGGGTCCACCCTGCAGGCTCTCATCACTGCCAGCAGCACCCATAGGGCCGACAATCCTAAACAGGTATCCAAAACCCGCTAGTTTTGTAGCAAGTTTTTTTTCAGAGTTGAAAAGATCCCTGCCCAGGTGTGTGGACGCTGGCAACAGATGGCAGCACCTAACCAAGATCGACCAAGGGATACCAAATCATTAACATTTGTTATACATTGAAGACGTTTAAACCCTCGTTAAATCCAAAATTGAAAACACCTGCTTGTTTATATGTCTATATCCGTCACGGAGAGTAACATAAAAACAAATATAAATGTATTGAGTCATCCAATCCACGAATCAAGTGAGGCGATAAAATAGATATTTCTGCGAAATCTTATGTCAGCGAATAAAATATGCATGCGAGTCACTTGGGCTGACGCACATACAGTATGCATGATAAAAAGTTTAATCGACAAGTAAAACCCACTCGTATAAACGTTGTTAATCGACTACTATTGGCATAACTACAGTTCTAAAAATGTAACAACAACTAAACTAAAGATGTATCCCTTGGCTGAATAATCCCAAATTAACCGTATTCAGTTTCAGCGCCTATTTCCGGCGTATGAAACATGTTTTAAAATGTCGGTTTACTTTTGCTTCTAGCAGCCTATTTCCAATGCATGAAATCCATGAGAACCATCCGAATCTCAATTTAAGAAAACCGCCGATAAAAATTCCACGAAATTTATAAGAATCTCCATCGATAAAAATGTCGATTACTTCTCACCGAGCAGTAATCAGCGTCCATTCTCGGCGCATGCGTGTTTCATGGTGGAAATACTTCGTGCATATAATTATCAATTTAAAAAAAAGGCCTCGCACGAATGTAAGGCGAGGAGGAGCGGGAGGAGGATTAGAAAGTGGATAAAAGTAGCAAGGAGAGTGAAAGAGCGAGTGAGAGATAGAGCGAGAGAGAGGGGGAGAGAGAGAGCGAATGAGTCATCCATGGACGACCACACCCAAAAACCACAATTTCATTTGTTAAGCCGGCGAAGGCCTACTTGACGAGTCAATATTGAGAGCGGCGAAACGCACTTGTTGATTTTCAAAATTGCGGCCGTGCCCAGGAGAGTGTGAGGGGCTGATGTCCAGCCTCGAGTCTCCCTCCTCTCCAGCACTCCGCCTTAAAAGAGGATAAACGCCAGTGAGAACACTACACAGAACACGACAAGATAACGCCTGTTCTTCGCACGCACTCCAAGAAAATAATGTGTACTTGCACATTTTCAAGTAAACTACAAGTTCTACTACTCAATATGTTTCGTCAGCTCGCCAACCCTGACACGTTACTCCTCAGAACGTCACACACAACTACTCCCAAGAATTCAACTTTCGAAGTGTGTTCGCACAAAATCATATAAGCTCCTGTTGAAAGTTATGAATTCTAAACACTTTGAAGCATTGTGTTGTAGAGGTTTGCAAAACCTCAAAGCAAAAACAAAAATTTCATGTCTTTGGCACGTCCCACTTTCCCACAGAAAAACTTGCAGAAGCCACCCCGGGAGGTCGTGGACGACATCACCAGCGTTGCATTCTCAAATCGCCGCAGTTATTAACGCGATTTAAATTCAGCGTTTTTAATTAACGCAAATAGTCGCTGAAATTTAAATCAAAGCGAGCGACTCGCCGACGCAGCAGAGCGCAAAAGAGCAAAAGCGGTCAATAAACGAGGGGAAACCTGCTCGCTAGAGGGCGCTGCCTTCTGCTACTCGCTCGCAGATGGCGCTGATCGATGGGGCTAGGCAAATTGAAAACTATTCATTATACGCCCTTGAACAAGCATTGCCTGACGGACCGGATGCACGTGACCATTCCGGCGCAACAACTGATGAAGGGTCAACGTTCCAGTTCAACAGATGAGAACCCTATATATCCGTGCCTATTCCTAGAATTGATCTGATTTATGTTCCAATTAAAAGTAGATCAGATATTTTCTCTAAATTGTTAACGTTCTCTATTGGCTGAAGATAAAATCAAGCATCTTTAGATCACATCATAAGTTCTACCAAGTGACCAATGTTCTAAATAGATGATAGCAAAGAGTTCGAACTCACATTTTTAGAATGCCAGTCACGTTAATTAATGTAGTACAGGTTAGAGCAATTTTACATCATATACCTTAGATACGTTCACGTGCTGCCCATGTCGACATTTGGCTTACAGCGCCCTGGTCAGCCACAATTTCGGTAGTCCGCTAACGAGTTAGATCTGGTAATGAGGTTATTTTCCGATTTCGGCCATACCTTCGCCACAGTTAGTTCCAACATAAAAGTATGACAAGAGTTGATATTCAGCAACAGCAAGTTGTTGCCAGTAAGCACAAGGCGTGAATACCAAACGCATCCAATGCAGTTAGTTGACCATGGCAGCGCCAAACTGACCCATTCGCAATTACGCGAGGTCCAATTGAAATAGTTTCGATCGCTTCCCCCCCCCCCCCTCCTCCCCATGCAAACACGAAACAATGCGAGAACACGTGTTCACCCCGTCCTCCCAGGATAAACAAACGAGTAACGAGTGTTCGTATACGCTGAAATAATTACAAATGGACAGCGCGCCAAGGGCCGACAAACCGAATGACCGCCACGGCCACTCTTCAACGTTGAAATGTCTGCAACGTCGAGTTTTAGCTGAACAAACAAATCAACTGATACATATCTACTGCATGGGTCGCTCATGGTCAGCTAACAGTGTGTACAGGGGTCAACATGATCAAAATGGAGTATTGTCTCCTCATTAGCTAAGGACGAAAGGGACAACATATTTTCAACTTTTCTAGTTTTTATCAAAAAGGAAGCAAGCGTGTCATTTATGACGTAAGAATACGAGGCAAATTTGAATCCTCTTCGGAGGCTTTCACTTCAAATTCATACAAAAAGTCCTTCTTTTCTCCATTATGCACGACGCACCTTCGTAACATCTCCCGTATTGCTATTTTTTTTCTCCTCCTTCCGCACATCGATTGCTTCGGATGTAGACGCTCGTGTGCGCCCCTAATGGCGTTTCAATTGTCACCCCAAATGACAAATGTCGGAGGACGACGGAGGTGAATTCGTGAAAAGGGAAAACATCTTCAATTTGAAGATGATTAACAGTTTTCTTTGTGATGGTCTCGATCGATACGCCGATGGGCGTCCAATGGGAACGACTTGCCAGCTACACCATTTTTATGATGTGGACGGGTTGCAGTTTGCATATACACGTTTACACGCGGGGGATGAGATAAAAGACAAGGATATAAGACGAGAAAAAAAAAAGAGGAGAAAAGAGAGAGGGAACCCTTTCCTTCGCTTCCTTCCCTTTTCTAAGCAATTCCGGAAAGTGATATTCCTTGTCTACCGAAGACGCCACCACCTTAGCGCCCCCTTTTGTGTATCAATTCCTAGAAAACGATTCCGGGTTACACGAACGCCCGCCTATGACAATGGCGAGAGACGTCGTCTGGGAATAGTCTAATTAGCGTAGTTTTCAACGAAATGGAGACGTAAGAGAGAAGAAAAAAACGAAAAAAAGGTGTTACACCATAGAGGGTGTTTCACACGTTACACCTCGCCTATGTGAAACTCAAATCATAGCCTATAACATTAAAAATTATTTAGACAATACCAGTGTTGAAAGAAGGCCCCATTGTTTTAGAATGGTAGTGGTACATTGCAGTGAGATTATTGCCACGACATAGTATAGCGTGGCTGCCAATTGTTTGCAATACTTAGCACATTTGATTGTTTTATATTTTTGTATATATTTAAATGGTATACTTTCGACATCATAAATCAGGCGTACTTGTCATTGTTTGCTAGACAACACAAGTTAAGTTAGGCAGGACATCCGTACACCTATACCTCGCTATACGGCCTTTTCGATTTACGGCCCAAAATGTTTCGTTCCACTGCCAAAAAATAATGCTATAATTAAAGAAAGTGGCCAAACAATGTGATAAGTTACCCCAATCTGCACAAACAAGGTCGGATTTGGCTAACAATAATACTTTGTTAAAAATGGGAAAAAAATGAAAATTACAATGCAGAAAGAATTGATTCGTTATACGGCTTTTTCGCTATACGGCCAACTTTTTCGGCCTTTTAGCTTTTAGCCATAGAGCATCGCTGCCCCTTAAACCGGGCAATCACTGCAAACAAGGGTGTAGTGCAGAAAAGCCAATTTCGTGATTCTGCCACCCAAAAATCCCTAACGCACACAGCGAACTTGACACAATGAAAACTGCCTCAATCCTTTCCCTCCTTTTCGGTGGTAAAAAAAAAGGATTAATTGGCACAAAAATCTCGTTTTGGAAGGGAGATAAAGGCGTCGAGATGATGTGTTTTTCAATATTTTCGCGTGGCCCCCCACCTATTTTTTCCTGCGCTAATTTTCTCCACTTCTTTCTTCCGTGCCGTGGACGTGAGGAGGGGGACCCCCATCCATTTTCCCTGCCTTTTATGACGTCCATTAATCCGCTCATAAAGCTCCCCGTTTTTCTTTCATTCTTCTCCCACATTTTTCTTTTGATGCCCATCAGAAAAAAAAAAAAAAAAAAAAAAGCTGAGCAGAAGCCAATGGCGTAGTACCTTTAACTTAGCTCCATAAATCCCCCGAAACAGGCAATATATTACGGGGCGGAAATGCGTGCGAAGAAGAAGCGCACCTTGGCGACGGGCGGAGTCCACACCCGCACCCCCGCCTCCACCCTCACACCCCACCGCATGGTGTGTTTTTTTTGTGCGTGTGCGTTAGCACCGTCTAATGTGCTGTTACCGTCTGTAACGCAACAATGGCCGGCGCACGAATACAAAAGGTGCTCCGGCTAGAGGAGTGGGGTTGGTGTCTAGGCATTGCACGCATCGTAAAAAGATGACAAAAAAGAAGAAACCCATGGCAGTAAGACAGCAGTAAACTGCAACGACAACGTTAATTTCGTCGAAAAACGCGAGGGGTTCTCGTGCACATTGGGAAGGGGATGTCTCGCAGGTGTAATTCGCTAATTACTTCGCGAAATGCCGAGGTGGGTGTAACTCGCAACCGGACTTCTTTTAATTAAGAAATAGGTGCCTCCTTTCGACAATACATTCGCCGACTAATTAATTTTCGCTTCCGACGCAGGCGCCCCCCGGATGAACCTCGCCAAAGACAATACAAATCCCATTCCTGACGCCATTTTGACGCGGAATGCATCAACGTATAGATGGAAAGCTCGAATTACCAGACAGAATGCTGGGATATTCAACTTGAATTTAACAATTTAAATTTTAGACATCCAAATGCCAAATTTAATTTATTTAAAACAACTAACTCTTAAAAAAACGTACTTGATGACGGAAGTGATAGATTCAAACATTTCATATGATGGATTGAGGTATTAAGATAATATAAGTTTGTTAAGATTTTGTAAAGGTCTATGAAAGGTCTTGAAAAACTCTACACAAAAGCATCTCGCCAGCTGCTCTCACAATTCGAACATGGTTTGTATTTTGCGAGCTGCTATCAGTGACAGCTCTCGAACAGTAGCACGCTCAATTTTGCACGTGCTACATTGAGAACATCTCGAGAGTTTCTCTCACGAGGAAACGCACCTTAAGATTTAGTGAATCCATTTCGTATTTACGCCAGAATTCCCTTAATGTAGATGTATTACAACAAAATTCAAAATTTGTTATATGATTGTAAGCCTACATCCCATAAAATCAACATGCACATTATTAATGAACACTGAAAAATTCTGCAGTAAAGAACTAAGCAAAATTCCATCTCAAGCGGTAATTTATAATGTGAAGTGATTAAAATTGCATTTGAATATCGTCGATATGTTCTATTAATTCTGCCCACGTTAAACCTCGTTCCAAAAACCCTATTTCATTCGGCTGGTTGTGTATTAAACAATAAATGCAACGTAAACCAACAATTTCTGCCATTTTCTCTATTGTGATAGCTTTTTTTTTTCTTCCACGTGTTTGTAATTGCAGCATTTTCTATTCGTATATCTATCGTCATTTTAAGCTGTTTTCCCCGGTCCAATCTTCCCCCCTCCCGTCCTCGTTTTGATAAATTAGCTCTTAGGAGAAAAAAAAGCCACAATTTGTAAACGCAGAGTGACAAGAAATGCACAAAAGGAAATCAAAATGCATCAGGCATTTTTTTCCATGCAGAATACACGAAACAAATTATAACGAGGGAGAGGGAAAAAAATCATTTCTTTTTACCTGCCTCCTTCAGAGTTGGTCGATCAATTCTTGGACGTGTTGTTGTGAAAGCCACGACTTCATTCAAAATTTCCTCCCGCCAACATTTGGACTCATTCCAGCATCGGTCGGCCTGCGATGATCAATCTTTTCTTCAAATTTCTCCTATTGTTCTTTCCTTAGCGCACTTTTTTTCATTCGCTCTTAATGCCTTTCCACCCTGCGTGAAAAAAAAATCAAAAATAATGGTCAAACGCGGTAAACGTATAAGTGTCATTATCGTAGCCGTCCACGGTTACAAAATCAACTGCCAATGATTGAAACGAGCATGACATTTCTTATCATTCATCATCAAAATTACACTCGCGTGTATTAATGAAAACTATCCAATGGACATAATAAGCAGAAGTGTCAGTATTGTTCCCAGAAATTTTGAGAATACCGTGGATTCAAAAAATAACTTGTACTGGAAATTCTACAGCTTTTATTAGGCTTTCAAGAAGAACACAACAAAGTCTGCTCTCACATACCGAATTGTTTCAAACATCCAGTTCGATGTATTCGAACATTGCGAACGGACAGTACTCCCAAAGCACGCAAACAATTGCAAAAGGATGCAAAACAGAAAGTTGTTTCAGAAAAATACAAACACTTACAAGCTAAGAATAAAATCCAAATGCTAAACTTTGCATCCAAATCTAATGACAAATGTGTTCGAACTACGAAACAAGAATATAGTCGCGTGACAAACCGAACCACGCGCCCTCTCGCGTTGCACGACGGGGGCAAAGCCGTTTCCCGCCAAATTCAAAATGCAGATCACCCTTGCATATGGCAAGTATCTTGAACTTTGTGAGAAACGTTCAAAGTGGCCAAAAGCACTGAAGCAAATGACTCAAATGATCAAGATCCTAAGTCTGATCAACTGTTCCAAGTCATCGATGGTGGCGTCCCCTAGTTCCCCTCTGGTTAACGTTAGCATGGGTGAAAGGTCGAATGGGGTCTACGTGGGTTGCACTCATATGGTTTGCATTATTTCATACATATAAGTTATAAAAAAAAAAAGAACTTTCCACTCCCCGCAAGAATTTCCTCCATAATTGTTGTATCGGTCGTTAAGATGGCGTCAGGAGGCCGTTTCTTGTTGGTGGAATGTGGCGAGGACGACGAGATTAACTCATGGCGGTCATAAATAAACCGAAGACACCGCATTTGAAAAATGAAAGCGCGGGGCCATGTGGACGTTTGGCTGGCCACAAGTGCATAAAAACTCCTTGTCCTTCCCCTTTATGCGCATTAAAAGCGTCCTAAAATGCGTTTATAGGCTGGCTGTCACAGATGCGTGCGATGCCCATTTAGAAACATTAGAAGCGATGACAAAAACGGGCGAAGACATAATTAGAGTGAGAGATGCTGCTCAATTGACGCCAATAGAGATGAGGTTACCCCACTTTTTTTTATCATCCTCCCCGACTCCTACTCTCTGGAGACGGGAGTTAGCGGAGAGTATTCGAAGAATGCCAATAGGCTCGTTAGGCCCTTCTGTGAGCAATGGCGACGCGCTGTCCGTCCATCCCAACAACGTCGTTCCCATTGTTTTTCAGCAATCGATGGTTAATTTCCTTAATTAATCCGTAATTAAATGGACTCCACGATGGCGTCCTGCGACTCACATTTTTCTCCCCACAGTCTGTCGTGGGACTTAAGTGGTTTTTGGTGCGGGGGATTCGAGTGCCATCCTCACGCATCAAAGTGCAATCTCGTAAATGTGGACCCAAAAAATAATGCCACGTGGACAAAAACTTATTTCCCTCGCCATAATTATCTTAATTAAGGGATGTGCCTATCGCACCGAGATCTGCGAGGGGCGCCATAGCTTCAGCGTAATAGCTCAGGTGGCGCTCTTTGCCTGTTGTTTTAAAAATCGTACGCATTTGTTGAGTTGTTATATTGTAAAATGCAGGGATCCAAATACACGTTGGTCATGGAAAGGATTAAAATGTTGGTTGGCCGAAGTGTAAGTGTCCAAAAAACTTATAAAGTCAGAGAAGGGAGTAAATACTGACTAGGCACAGTCACAGGCAATGTTTAGAAAAACTTTCCCAGATTTTAACAGAAACAGCTGTGGAAACATTCAAAACCAGTCAGAACACCGACCTAGCTGGGTTTCGAACCCACGTCTCCCAATAGCAAGGTTGATTGCGTAACTACTAAACCACCCAGGTCATGTTAGAGAATGATGGGGATATAAGTTTAAGTAGGTCGATAAAATCAAAAGTATCAACAGGTGAATTTGCAGCTCTTAAAGATTTCAACCCTGTAAGATGGCAAACACTGCATACAAACAAGCAATTCTAGGTTGCCGACAATCCACTGTAAATATTGGTAGTCTTGCACAATGGTAGTACGAAAATACATGATCATACTAAATATGGCTGAAATATACAGGTATGTAACCATGCATAGCTATACATGGCGATATTAAACCTGTTATTGAATTTCTGATATGGCCCAATTAGGTCTACACGTTGTGTATGTTCATTTAAAACTTTTAAACTCTGGTACAACGAAATTTTAACATCTTGCTTTAAGTTAAAAAGTCGAAAATGCATTAACATCACATTAAAATCCATAAACGATTATAAATCGTTGTGGTTAGCAACATAATTTCAGATTACGCATGTGGTTTTTTTCAAAATTTGACGTTAAAAAACAATGAGACCTACATCATCATACGCAAAACAAGTGTGTGCTAATACTTGGACACAGAGGGAAGGAAAATGTCCTCTAATTGGGTCGTAAATATTCAAGAGACGCTAGCCTTAAATTAAAGTCCTCTTGCGGTCAAATGCAATCTCCGCCTTCTCCACTTCTCGTTTTTCAATTCAAAATGGGATCCGAAATTGATCCTTAAGCTGGCACTTTTTGTGCACAAAACCGTGCAACACGTAGCCCCCCAATTGTAATACTCTCACGTTCGGATACAAATTTCTTTCGTAATTTGATTCATAATCTTCTCGGTGAAAGATCAACTATTCCTGCAGCTCGTATATTAAGCATCACACAACGATTTACAATTTGAAATCGAGCCTGTCTTCTCTCCACGATCTTTTGCAAAACCCAATTTCCCCCCGCTGAAAACTCGATTTAATGAGATTATCGTTCGCCACTGCGTCTCCACGCAGCGCCACCCTGGCCCATCGTCTTCGAAACAAATGCCTAATAATCGACCCAATAATAAATAATGGTTTGGCGATGAGCAGTTTTATTTTCGCTGGAATTTCGACGGAGGAAGACGATGCAAAGGGCCCTCCGTGAAGCCCATTAAGGCATCATCGCCGCTTCGTAATTGTATCACTCCTTTACAATTAGAGACAAAGACTGCCTTCGTTCAATACGCTCTTCGTCTGTGCATATGGCCGACCCCCCCCCCCCTCCCCCAACGTCGTTTTAATCTAATAATAAAACTCTTCGCTGCTAACCTTATTATCCTCCATAGAACGGTTTCTAGCACACAAACGATGACCGGTTGGGTGCTGCGTTTGCCTTTTCACTATAGAAAAGTGATTAGAAAATGCCTATTTTCTCATCAAAAACCCAAATCTGCAGTGGTAGAAACTTTGAAAGAATCCTGTTTGGCAGCTTGCAATGGTAGCATTTCGATGTCCCATTCATCATCGAAAATCACAGAACAATGTACAATTTGTCCCGAAGCTCACCAGTGAACTTGTATGGGCACAATAATGTCAATCACAAATAATTTTC
>JAQGAE010001239.1:0-24663 GCA_034696685.1 Julus scandinavius
ATCGGGAAGAAAGTTTTAAGTCACTACAGGACCCAAATCTTTTTTCCCGACTGCTATTCAAAATTTCAAATGTTAAACAAATTAAAAAAAATTTGACTGCATATTTTTTACCGTTTGAAATAAATTTTGATTGTTTGGTCGCAATTGTCACAAAAAACAAACAACCCACCCACCCCCCTACGTGTAACATAATTTTTGAATGGCCCCTTAGGGTTTTTTTTAATGTTTAAGAGCCAAGTAAGTTTTGAAAATTTTGTGGAATACCAGACGTGAAGAATAACTCGCCAGAGTTAATCTCACGTGAAAACGCACCTTAACTATATGGTCATTCAGTGGTTAAACGATACCTAATGGCTTTATAGGTCCTGCACAGGCTAAATAGGGTCCAGACATGTCTATATATGGACCATGTATATTTCAAAGTTATTAGATACAAATGTTTCGACCTTTCTCCATTAAACTCCACGGCGCCCTTATGGACCCTTGGTGGAAAACCGGATGAAAAACTCCGTTATAGACCTTGCCGTAGAAAAATGTAACCCATTGAAAGAACAGTCACGTGATGCCGTCTGCATAATGGGGGACCATTGTTAAAACTATTAGTACTTTCCGAAGATGCCATGGTTCAATACCTTCCATACACATCCAATACAGAAGAAGTCTTAAACGTGCATGAGCATAGACACGATTTCTTTTCATCAAAGCCTGAGAAATATAAGTTAAAGTGGGCGCCTGAATATTATTTGTACGCGAGCACAATTAGGCATGACAACAATATAATAATAAAAAAACAAGCACGTGTTGCCAAGCAACGGCAACAATCTTTGTTAATTATGCTTTTCCGAGCTTTTCATAATTAGCAGTGTGGCGACGAAGAGAAAAGTGGCGAGATAAAAGAAATATGATGGGGACCTAGAACAAGGCCCACAAATTGTGAATGCAACTACTGGCTTGGCAAAGCGACAAAAAATAAATTAAGCCTAGGGGAGGTGAATAAAAGCGAACAAAGAAAACATAACTCGTAGGAAAACTGAAAAATCTATAATTTATGAAGAGCATGCTGCTACACATAAATAGATAGATCGAAAAAATAAAAAAAAAATAATAATAATAAAAGCAAAAATGCTAAAGCTTCCAAATCCTTCCGTCCATCGCTTATGTACAATGCATGAAGGTTTCAGGTCCCAAAAAAAACCAGAAAACATTTTATGTCGTTCATATATCAATGCCAGTGATTTAGCCATTCGCCTCGTTTGATTTCCATATGCAGAATGGTTGGAGGGGAGAAACAATCGTGTATTTATAAGACCAGTTTCATCCAGGGTTTGCGTATTGATATCGAAATAAAATGAAGCAACAGGTGTGTCTTTTATAGCGGTCATAGATATGTCATAAAGATGGCTGGATCAGATAAGACCACGTTTATGGACTCCACTTTGATAATGGAGTGTCCATGGGATGCGTAACCCACCCTCGACATCCTCAGGTACATGATGTTACACATGCCCTGTGCCACCAAAGCAGTCCAATCTAAACGTGTTTGGCTTCTTATATTGGTACGTCACCATGGCAACAGCTCTACGAGTCGCTAATTTACAATTTTCTTAATGGGGCCAAAAATATACAACGTTCAAAATAATTATTTTGATAAAGGATGATTGCATTGTCTACATTTTAAAGTTCCACAACATACAATCAATGGTATTCATTTCAATAAGTTTTAAAAACAGCATTATCCGTACTTATGGCAAACTGACCAGGCCCTACGGCACGTGGGCCCCAATAAGCATTATACAATACGTTAAAAATGCTAATTACCTTTGAATAGTTTGATAAAAGCTTTTAACATGTATTTATTTAGCAAGTACAATTTTTTAAAAGTGATGTATTTTTTGAAAATATTATTTATTTCTTATAAAACTTAAATGACAGCCTTATGCAATAGCTGTGGGGGCCGGTGGGCACATTTAATCCTGGCAAGCTATATTTTTGGATCCAGTCCGCCACTGCTTATTTGATACTATATAACAAACTCAACCAAATTCTTGAAGTGGTGTGACCAACAGCGCATGTGCGTGGTTTCCTGACGTCACATCCTGCGTGCTTAAAGCAATGGAACGCACACGACGCAGAATGGCACATTGATGCACAAGCAATATGTAAGATTAATTACCATAACTTTGTTATCAGCACTGGTTGAATAAAACACAGCGTTGATTGCACACAAGGGAGTGTTATGCTAAGACCTGCGGGGCACATGAAATTCCATCCAATCAAGCGTGCAAAATGGTTACATTTCCAGCGTGAAATTGCCCAACCCTGACTACTCACCCTGACAAGAGTTATTAATGAAGTGGTAGGCAAAATATATCGGGGAAGGTGCATTGAGGTGGGAGTGACAAGGTGGTTAGAAGTTGAATGGATTGGGGGATTAATTTGAATCCGTTGTAGAGCCGTGCTTTTACCCCCTCTGCTAATTAGGGTTTTATTCTGTATTTGCCGATATTTCCCACACGGTTGGCGCTGTTATTTTAAGTAGCTCCGTTACTTTTAGCCCGCACTATAGGATATTATGTTATTCAAAGAGCACCCAGTCAATATTCGCCTTCAATAATTGCATAATTCTAAAAGCTTCAGATGGGAAGATTAGTGCTAATGGAGTTGCGCAGCGAGCGCGCATTATACCAGCATCATCAAAACGCAAGACGAAATCTTTATAAGATAATGATATTTCGCAGAGTATAATGCGAAGTATCGAACCATGCATTTCGGTTAATTCAACATCTATTCCGTTTTCACAATCTTCAGGAATGTTTTTTTTTTGTTTTTGCTACGTTAACAAGTTTTAAAGTTTACCCATTAATTTCAAAGTATACGCAGATTCGCGCATCTTAACATCTTTTGTTTTAGTTCGAGGTCGACCGCTGGGGTCGCTGCTGCGCAATGGACAAACAGCGCCATCTGTGGAATTCGTGCGAACCTACACATGTCGTTTAAAATTTAAAGAAAGCTACCATCAAATCTACAAGCTATATTCAGCTGACGAAAATTATAGATCTGAACGTGTAACATCGTTGAATACCTGTCAGTAGAACCTGTCTAAATACATACTCTTGCGACCGGTGAAAAATATGCATTTAGGCAGGTTCATTTATATACACGGGTCCCAAGTCAGGACCGGAACATTTTATGCTTTTAGAAAGGCTATGCATTTACACACTGTATAAACACAGGTCGCATGTATCCAGATGTATGGGACAACAATGTTTCCAAATTGCTGAATACACGTATCCGGCGATTATCAATTGGACTGTATACATGGCATAAGACTCCCTCGATTCTAAGACGCACACAGTTGTTAGAAATGTTTAAATGACAAAAATAGTGCGTCTTATGAAATACGATAAGCAAAAATTTCACTTGACTGCGAAAACAAAACCCTCAGTTAAAAATAATGTTTTACGTTCTAGAACAAGTCTAAAGTTAGCAATTAACGCTCTTGGAATGTTACAAGGGGGAAAGAACAGTGCATTTTTCAACATTTTTCGAATATATATTTTTTTTCTTAATATCGTACATCAAAGTATAATGAGGTGAAATACCTCACCACCTATGATGTCATAGATTCCTATACTGCAATATCACATCACAACTACCCCAAGTACATCTCCAGAGTTCCAGAGTTGCTACATCATTTGTAAAACTCGAGCTGCCACACGGCCAACTTAAGAAAGATAATGTCTATGAGAGAAGATGACACAACCATGTTTCAAAGAATACCCAAGTGAACATTTGCGCCACAATGAAACTCGGGTGTTGCTATTTCAAAATTCCAAACTTTTCATCCAATTTATCAAGTAGAGTTCCAGTTCGCACACATTGCCAGTAAATCACGCAAAAGAAAACACACGATCAAACCGGATACCATTAAGTTTAAAACCCCTGTCTCAAAGAGTTAAAATGACGAGATCGTGAACAAGAACAAATACAAAATCTTGATTTAAAACACTTCAGGGAAGCTACATGTGTCACGCCTGGGTGGCCAGTGCAGTAGTACCTGGACACATTTTCAAATCAGGGCATGGTTTAAAAACAGGATACGTTAGACAACACATGACAGTCAGTTCTATTCGCGTACTAGAAACAACCAGGCCTATGGAAAACATTATTGGATTTACTGAAAAACAAAACTGAAGCCCTTAAATTAACCTAACCATAACAAACCAACCAAGCTAAACAACTCGTCCTTCATCCTTCCATGATGAAATGAAGCCCCAAATACTGTATTGCTCTATAACAATAAGTACATCAGTGATTAGAAGTATATAGTTGGATTTGGGGGCATTTAATCGATGAACGTTAGTTGATCATGTGATAGTTCATGTAAGCCCCATGCCCCAGTAGGCACAAAACTACGCGATATAAAGCTCATTTCAAACGGATGTTTATTAATTGCGAGACTATAGAGCTTGTATTAAAGAGAGCACACAAAGCAGATTTATTTAATAATACCGAAATGCAATTTGCATTAACATGAAAATGCCTGAAGGCATGCAGTAGTAGTAATGAAGATGACGATGATTTCAACTGAATACATCACAACGAAGACGCGTATCATGGCATTTTAATCGACAAGAAATGTCCAATTTTTTTTTCCTCTGTCATGCCGTGTAGTTTCGCTCTTTTGTTTTATGTAAACTAATTTCCATTTTTATTGCACTATTATGCATTCGTTGAATTCCAGAAACTTCAATCTTTATAGCTTTGCTAATTCGCTGATGAAACTTGATGGAACAAGATAGATGGCCGGTCAGCAGTCACATAAATGAAACAAATAACATCTTCAAATGTCTCCAAAATGTTTGAAATAATACTTTAAATATGCCAGAAAAAAAGAAATATTCGCCAAAAAAGTCCAAAAAAAACCCCCAACATTACAAAATAAAATATCCGCTGCACACATTTGAAATTAACATAATGGGTAAAATTTCTAATACATGCAAATATACGATGTAGATTTTACTAATAATTTAGAATAACTCCATAGCTTAAAAAAGTGAAGTCACATAAATGAAACAAATAACATTTTCAAATGTCTCCAAAATGTTTGAAATAATACTTTAAATACGCCAGAAAAAAAGAAATATTCGCCAAAAAAGTCCAAAAAACCCCCCAACATTACAAAATAAAATATACGCTGCACACATTTGAAATTAACATAATGGGTAAAATTTCTAATACATGCAAATATACGATGTAGATTTTACTAATAATTTAGAATAACTTCACAGCTTAAAATAAGTGAAAAAATGAAAAATAAATATACTACAATTACATAATTTCTACCAAATTTGTATAACTGAAACCGCAAATATATGTAGATTCGACGCCTCAATTGGGACAACTGTACAACTTTACTGTAACAGTAGAACATAACTGAAAATACTTGGTACGAAAGCGCACCATTACTAGTATCAAACTAGCAACGTTCCACAAAAGTTGTACGAAGTTGTCAAAGGAGGGCGACACCAGCAACAACATAATAAACCCCCATTTGACCCATTAAGAAAGTTTGAAAAAATCGCTGAAATATACACTAAGATCTGACAGTAACCCAAATAAAACGATCGCAAGAATCTATAGTAATCCCAGAAGATGTTTTTTTTCTTCTTTTCCACATCACTCGTTAATACTACCTGCATTTTAATTTTATTCATATTTCTAAACTGTGCTTCGAAATGGGAGACACGCCACTGTTTCAGCGTGACTCTGCATTATGCTCACCTTTCACTAGGCGATCAACGATGACGAATTTTAGATGAAAAATGACTTGGAACGTGACATAATCCCATTGTACTGTCAAATTGATGCGGAGAAATTCGTTGAAGCCACTAGAGGGCATTGTAACAGTGCTGTCACTCACATTTTGCATGCATGGCAATGTTTAGTGCAGGCTTCAATCTTCAGGTCTTTCGTGTAGAAACAAAAGTTCTCGTCATCGTTTCAAAATTTCAAAAACACTGTAGAACCCGTAGAACAAAAGACAAGAAAACAGCTAGCCAGATATCAACGAACGTCATCAAATTCACCGACCCAATACTCTTTTTTTTTTCTTTTTTTCTTTTTTCTCCAAATTGTGTTTACATCAACACGAGTCAACTGTCATTGCCCTTTTGAATAAACTTTTGGCAAGTCGCCAAATGAGGTATTTTAATACCACGGCTCAAGATTGATTGATTGCTGGCAAATAGCCATCATCAATGTCCACTCTGTAGTTTTTTTATGTTTATAAATTGCTCATTACTTCATATAGGGCTGATGCTAAAATACTCTCATGAGCAATTGCTTTATAACACAAATAGGAGACATAATGTATGAATAAAATTGAGCACAAGGTAGTTTCCCAAATACTCATCAGCATTCAAATTTAAGCAGGGTGCCAGTAAATTTGTGGAGACAAAATTCAAAGGCCCATTCCTTACATTTCCAAGGACCTCTCGCACGACTATGTCAATGTACTTCAAGCATAATTCCCGATTTTTTTCGAAGTGATAAAATTCAAGCACATTTCCCGAATTTCAAGGCTGCTGGACACCTCGGTAAGCTCATGCATCCACCTGGGAAATTATAATGAATTTTATTAAATTAATCCTTTTGCTTCAGTCGTTGACTTTCAACAAATGCTTTTATTGCTGCATTTTATTTTTGAGGTTACTTTAGTTTTATTCATATACAACCCTATCGCAATTTCCCCAAAAAGCTGTTGGCAGCTAAATTTATCGTATATCTTGGACTGCTGGGAGCGAATGGATAATTAACAACTTTTTAAATTAATTTATAAGCAGCGTGTGTTATGAATGGCCACAAGTCCGGTTGTCAAAACATGTTGTAATAAATGCGTTAAATATTTTTTTGGAGAAAAACAGGATAGCCTCCAGAAATGTTTTTCGGTATTGTTTCTATATACGAAAACAAACAAAAAACAACTTCACCATTGTTTTTACAACGATTGTTTTAAAAAAATGCTTGCAACGTGTTACCATACCAAACAACAATATTAAACGAAAATTATGGCTCTTGGTCAATGCTAAAAAAGTGAAAATTGTGAATTCTCATCACCACCCACTGATGTATAAACTTAGAAATTACATCAACTGTAACTGCTCATTATACTCATGACATCGTTGTTTTTTCATCATTATCATGCAATCACCTGACTCATGTTCGATGTGACAAATTATAAACACAATTTTCTTAATGTCTATAAAATTACTGCGACGTTATTAGGGGCCATTCAAAAATAACGTCTTCAAAATTCCTTCAAAAATTGACTTTCCCCCCTACCCCCTGTCGATTTTACCCCAGACCCTCCCGCTCTTTCATAGACGTCCTTAATATTTTTGAAAAGTAGGGTGTCCAGAAAATTTGTTGGAACATACAAAGGCCCATCCTTTAATTTTCAAGCACACGCCTAGCTAACGACATTTTTCCATATTTCTCTAACGGTAATTTCCTGAGCTCGAATGGAAATTCCAGCAAAAAATTCGTGTTTAATTCAAGTACATTTGGGACTGTAGACACATTTCTTGAAATTTTCTTCCGGTGTCCATTTCCCATTTCACTGACCTTTAAAACTCAATTAAACAGAAAATCCAAAAACTGAAAGATACCATCATTAGTGAGCGTTCAAAATGACTTCCCCCCTCCACCCCTGACAAATCCTTTTTGAATGGCTCCCTACCAACCCTTCTCCTAATAAAAGATGTTCTTGTTCGGCAACTAAGTTAACTCGAGTTTGGTGCAACCGGACATATAAAATGCACTTTAACCATTAAAAGCATTTGAAAAATTGTTTCTTGCAATTCACAATGTACTTAAAAGCCTTAATGTCCTTCCGTGAAACTATAAGGAAGAAATAGCTGACATTTTTGTGGTACGATCTACATCCAAGTTAAAAACTTCTTCTCGTTTAATTCACCTTTAGAAAAAGGAGACACAAAACGACGACGACTATACCTAAAAACGGGTCCTATATTATTAGCGTAACTGACTAAGAAAGTGGGTTTTGTAAAAACAAAATTTCCAAAAATTCTAACAACTGCATGTGCATCCCGTGTCAGAAAATGGACAACAGGAGGCGGCGGTAGCTCAACATTTGCAATTGTAAATTCAAAACTGTGCGAAAATATGCGCATAAAAACGAGGCAGAATTTTACATTTTTGCAACATGGGAGAAGGAGAACACGGCATAAAAGTAATACAATAAAATAGAGGGGAAAAAAGCGAAAAGTTCGATGACCGATATCAAAGAGCATACGGGGCGCAGAACAATTGTCGACTTGTTAACTTTGTGCATAATGTGACGAAATATGGGCGAACATATAAAGAGGGGAAAAGCCAAAATATTTTTACCTACTTCTTATTCTGATTGCAATTTACTACTCTGGCGCCTCCCCTACTTATGTGTGCCTTTTAAATGCATAAATAAATAAAGCAACTTTTTCTTTTTCCCCCCATTTACAGTAGTCTTTTGTGGGGTTTGAAAAACTCAAAGGACACACACACACACACACTTGACTCAAGATTGCTAAGAAAACTATACTATAGAGGGAGATTCTATACAAATGTTAATTTCGTTAGCATCTTTACTCGTACTCAAGAAGTTTACGAGAATAAAATTCTAGTGAAATTGCAGCAAACATAAAAAATTGCCCATTTCAAAATGGCGTTTATTTGCGTTGTTACCCCCTTTAACCTGCTATAAAAGCTTTTCATGAAGCCATAAAGACTAATGTTCAGATGCTCAGGATTCTTTGAAATAACCTCCAAAGTAATTTTTTACATCAAGTACCCACCTACTACCTCCACGTGAGAGGCTAGTAGTTGCAGCCGGAATCGACGAATTTGAATCTTCGCGCGTGCGCGCATTCATACATCCGCCGAAATCAACGCTTCCGGCAACTGACATGATCTAATTTCCAACGTTGCATTATTCCTCATATGCATATTCGAAAAATTAACGATTATTAAGTTAAAATCTTAAATCTTGGGGAAATATTCATGTTTCCTGTAAAAGGCTACAACAATAGGGTTAAATTCTGGATTCACTTTCTAATTTGGGTGTTAGGACTCTGGTTTATAATGACATTCATTTCCTGATAGGCCTAACATTTCATTCACAAAAAAATAGCTCGTCCGATATGATCGAAATGGCACCACCGCTAATCAAAATGCTACACCACCTTGCTACAGAGAACATTTTTCTATCGAATTCCCTTAAATATGATAATGTTGGGGATAAAAAAAAGATGAAATTGTAGGTTGAAACAAGTTTTCAAATGCCTTTGCAAAGGAGGAACGTGGATCTGAAGGGCAAGAGCGGATAGCGAAGAGGCAATTAACAGTTTTAATTAAAGCCCCTCGCCATTTTTATCGCAAAATATACATAAGGAACATAGGCGAGAAATTGGACATCGCTATTTGAGCGCCAAATATATGAATGCTGTTAAGCGAGCCAACTACTTTATGAAATCCATTTCCAACCAATTTATGGCTTCAATTAGCTGTTAGTAGTCATAAATTGGTGGGAGCACTCCGGGCAATGTCAGGTAAACACGGCACAAATTACAAAAACAGGCACAATTTCAACTTCTTCAGCTTCTTCAGAAGCTTGTAAAAATATGGCAACGTCTCTAAAAGTGAAAGAATAATTCCGAGGTCATAAATTCGCCTTTAATGTTTGTTCTGCCATGTCCACCTCGAATTTATGTTGGGGACAATGTCCTATCCGAAATGTTATGGGCTATCGATTAACTTTATAATTATATCCAAAGACGAAAATTGTTCGCGCACTTGCCGATACCAGCGATTCAATTAAGCGTTTTGGTGACATTTTACGCTTTCCAATAACTGTTCATTAAATGACTAAATATTGACAGTTTCATTACGGCCATGCCATCGATACATTAAAACTAATGGCAAAGAGAAATGTCGATAGATTAGCAAACTTTTGCGAAATCGACTCTGTATATCAAGCTAATATCAGTTACAAATCCCTTGACATGAATGTATTTTAAACATGCCAGTCATTTTAAAATGTATTAATAATTTTATTTAATTTCAAGCCATTACAAAGATTGACAAATACGCTTTAATTACCATTCAGAACCATTTCCACAACATATCTATTAAATTTCACATTTCATTAAAACATCCAGATAATATTGTATTTCATCAATTATAGATGTCATCAATTGTAAGACGCACATTAATCTAAGCAGTACTGCCAACAGGGAAAAAACGCTTTGATTCTAAGAAAAAATACATTTCTTAAGAGTATATTTTACAAAATTTATCTTCTCAATTTACTATCAACAACAATAGGGCAACACAAGAAATGTAAACAATGTCCTTCAATGAGGAAGGAACTTTCAGGTAAAATATTGGGAAAAATATACGGAAAATATTCAGTTGACAAAAAATACAGATATTAACTACATGCATCCAGATAAAGTTTTTCGACCACATGTATCCAGATTTTTTGACCACATGAATCCAGATATTTCGATAAAATGTATCCAGATCTTTTGACCACATGAATCCAGATATTTCGATCACATGTATCCAGATTTTTTGACCACATGAATCCAGATATTTCGATCACATGTATCCAGATATTTCGATCACATGTATCCAGATATTTCGATAAAATGTATCCAGATATTTCGATAACATGTATCCAGCTATTTCGATAACATGTATCCAGATATTTCGATTACATGTATCCAGTATATCGATTACATGTATCCAGATATTTCGATTGCATGTATCCAGATACTTCGATTACATGTATCCAGCATTTCGATTACATGTGTCCAGATATTTCGGTCACATGTATCCAGATATTTCGATCACATGTATCCAGATATTTCGGTCACAGGTATCCAGATATTTCGATCACATGTATCCAGATATTTCGATCACATATTATCAGATGCATGATACAGCGATGTTTCCAAGTAGCTGGATACATGTATCCGGCGATTATCGTATGGACTGTATATACATTGCTAAAGACACGTACACCCGTTTTAGGGATGATTGCATGAGGGGGAAAGTGCCTCTTATAATTAATGAACATTTTACAAGGTTTTATCCAAGTTTTCAATTCAATAGATATATTTGTATGGTAAATATCAATTACAAATACTGATGCAAATGTTCTTGCACCAATGTTAGCCTCGCAAAAGTTGTCTACATAGCAGCATCCCAAACATAAAATCCCACAAAATGAAAGGGTTTAGAAATGGTAGATGGTGTTTCGAGACAAGGTTGACAAAACATGACACGTGAACACCTTTCTCTGGAATCGAAGGTAGTATGTTACGCGTCTGATAAGCACGTATCACTACAGCTCAAATTAATTACCATAAAACAGTCAACCATCCATCCATTCATACAGGTAATTTCACTTTTGGCTGCTATCGAATGCGCAGATGCGTCCCGTGTTAATGGCCTTGTTGAAATCGGAAGATAATTTTTCTCACAATATCGCGAAATGCCTACACGTTTTTCCTGACTACTCTTGTAGTATAGCTGCTTACCAATTGTCCACTTAAATGGACAGACGCCTTGCATTTTTTTTTTTTTTTTTTCAAAGAGGAATTTCAAGCATGTGCCATCCCTACAAAAGCCTAAAGATAAAATTTACGTGGCAGCATGCTTTATGGAACGATAAAAATGCATCGCACACCGTTTAAAAAAAAATGTCGAGCCTATTGGGAGACACCTTGTCTTCGAAGGAAATACCTGCGATGGCAGTCATGGCAGATATATTCCCGTTTTAACCAACGAACATATTTGGAAAATCTACTTTCCCCACAGCAAACAGTTTCATTCCACAGCTGTTGTTTCAATGGTAACATCTTCCCGTTTATTTAAAATTTAAAAAAAAAAACTTAAAACGTTGAAATATTTAAGTGAAGAACGTGAAATGATGTCTCCCAATTTCAATAGTGAATTCCAGGAGTGATGGCACGCCAAAACTCATGTTGTAGGGGAATTCGTTCAAACTCAAATGCGTAGCACGCTATTGTCTAAGCCCTCTTAATTGTGTCATTAATCAGAACTGTCAGTTAATCGAAACTACATGCTTCAGACATTGAGTAAACAAATCTGTCAGACGTCTCGCTGTCCATTGCCTGATGTGTGTGTACCCAATTTATGACAATAACGGAATGACAGTACCGTGTTGGCATGCCGGGTATCAATCAAAAATTGATTGTGTATGGGCGAATTTAACAATAAAAAGGAAACATACGGCATATAATTTTTTTTAAATAACTTTCGTCTGGGATATTGAAGCGATAATTAAGTATCAGCACTACAAATTTATCTTTTTAAATTCCAGACAATTTTTTTTAAGAATTATTTCAAGGCTTGGTAAGGATTAAATCAGGAAGTGCCACATTTTTGTCTGGCTCATGACCTTATCCAACCGCATCTAACAGGTATGCGAATAAACATTTTATTTGGTAAAACTATAATGCCGCATTTCCGTGTATTTTTCAAATAACGACAGAAAACTGGTTGTCTTCATTTCATGTTTCTTCGAAATTTTTACATTTTATGGAAATGGCATATTATACACACACCAGACTCCTCTAAAATTTGAGTAGGAACATTCTTTTAAAAGTTTATCAGAAGTGTGTAGGTTTGGTTTCAGCTAATATAAGTACAAAACTTTTAATTTGTCCACGATTCCCAATTAAATTGATATTTTTGGTAAAAAGTACGTCCTGCACATTTAATGCGTTGGTCTGCGCCATATACAGGGATCAGCAAGGTGCTCATATTGTTGTTTTTCCACTTTAAAATGGTATATTTTTTAAAAATTAATATGCAAGTTTGAAAAATGTCCGTTACTTTGCACACGCTGTCAGCAGGTGGCAGCATGAGATAGGCAAGTTGTGAGTGCACAAATTCAAATAATAATTTAATTTAAAAAATCTACTATGACACCATCAGTACCTTGCTGATTTATAAAGCAATTTTAAACAATTTTTATTTTTATTTAATCTTTTTTTGTTTGACTGTGAGTGTTTTTGCAAATTTACCCATTGAAAGTGATAGGCTTGTTATCCACTTAAGAAAAAAAAATGGAGTGGTGAGGAATTCTGGTCCACCCTGTATACTATAGGCTTGTATTTATGCATAACAATGAAGCATTTTATGCATAGCGTTTGCCCATCATTAGCCCAGTGACAAAAGACGTACAGAACATACCCTCTTACGCATGGTTAAAAAACCATCTTTTCCTCCTCGTGCACACGTCGATAAACGAGGCGTTATAAAATACCTGACAAAAAAAATTTCCAGAAATTGGTCACGCAATGCGTAGACCAGAAGCATATCTCGTTCATTTTCACCATTTAAATACACATTAAATATAAAAGGGGGATGATGAGTATCGTGTGTTCTCGCATGATAAGAACGCATGGTAAGGATATAATAGTTAGTTCTCTTTTTTTTTATATGGTATTACGCCGAGTGTATGTGGACAAATTTCCCATTTCGAAACAAAACCCGCAAAAATGCATTCAATTTGATAAGAGGATGAATTACAACCGCACGCAAACCGTCTTAATTCGCATTGTTAAAGAACCTCCAATTAAAATTGATGTTAAAACTAGAGAATGCATTTGGTGTGCGCACACGCCCTCCTTTTAAATATTAACCGGTTTTCTCATCGATATTTGCAGAAGTACGCGTTTCAAACACGGACTGCTATATCGCTTGTACAAAACACATAATAAATGGCGCTCGTTTTACAGGCACATACACAATGCGCCATGTACTCGTTCAGGAAGAGTACACATGATGAGTATTGTCTTAAAACAAACCAATTAACCACACACAGCAATTATGTTTTTGTACGCTTTCCACAAATTAATTTCCATCCTTTAATACATATGTTCCTTATGCCATGAGAAAAAATAACAATTTCTTGGTCATGAAATGAGTGATGAGCACAGCTAATGCGAATTCAGTTAAATCAAGATTCTTTGTTCACCTAATAATCTAAACTGATGGTCTTTATTAGTATCCAACTTTAACAAAAGTGCAGTACACATGCCACAATGGGGGCATACTAAGTGAACATTTGAAAGATGTCATTCAATCAGTGGTGGAGTGGGTCTAAAAATATTGGTTGCCAGGATACAAAGAGGACCCCACAACTACTGTATAAGACCATTTCATTTTTATAAGAAATCCAGAACATTTTCGAAAAAAAAAATGCATGGATGCAAAAACGGTATAACTAATTTCCTTAGCGAAATGTACATTAAAAGCTATATTATATAGAGCTTGAAGCCCTATTCACACACAACCGAATATCGTCTGCTACCAGATAGGTTAGGGTGTGAGCATGCGCACTTCAGCTCTCGTTTGTTTTTTTAGGTTGAGCATAAGCCCCTCCCATATTCTTGGCCGAGAAAAAGCTCAACTTGGCAACATAGAAGTGATGACAACATGGTCCTGTAGCAGACTACACAAGCCAACTACAGAATCCAACAATTTTAGCAATAGCGCCTTTGTTGTCCTGTAGCAGAGTACAGAAGACAACTCTGTTCTGTGTGCCTGTACCCTTGTTTTCAGCCTAATCGCTGACGTCACCAAGTCAGTTCTCTGGTGAGTAGGTTGTGTGAATACGGCATAAAACATAAATGAATTGCTTAATCCCTGAATGGCAATTAAAATGTTCAGGGAGAAAAAAACGAAAAAAACCCAGCTACTTACCATAATTTCAAAAGAACAAATTTATCTTAATTAGCCGAAACTAAGTCAAGGCAAATCAAGCGTTTCAAATTTCGCTTAGTGAAAACCTTTACATATAGTTTCATATTGAGATATAATTACTATTAATATTAAGTTGATCTTAATTACAGGAGAGAAAAAAATCAAAAAATATGTAGTAGTGCAATATTTGGAGGTAAATACACTAAATAAAAGGTGCTGAAAAGCAACCGAGCAAATGGCTTTATTTACGGAAAGTAGCAAAATGTCCCCGAATCGATGTCATGTGCGTGTTTATTGCTCCATAAGTAGTAACCACCCGAGGCTCTGGTGTCATTAATTAAGAGATGACCCCACCAATAATTAGTCGTGAAACTGCAATTAATATGTAAAACAAATTCGTCCTACGCGCACATAAAAAGATCCAAAATGTAGAGGGCGTTTCATTGCATTTGTAGTTTTGGGGCTTCAAAGAAAACAGTGGCCATTGCCATCATATTGTTATGCAGCTGTATGATATACATAGCACGATGGAAATTTTTGCAATTAATATTTGATTTGGGTAAAACTATAGACTGCAGCTGTCGCCCATTGTATTGCAAACACACCAGGTCATTCATATACAGTAGGGAAGAAAAAAAAATCGAAATGCGTTTAATTCGTATGACACACTGGAAAAAAAATCGTTCGCCCCTAACAAGACAGTACAAGTTCCATACTACAGGTCCATACGAGGTCCATAACCCAGTAGGTTCTTGGGAACGTCAGTCAGTCAGTCATGCACCTTATATAGCAAAGTTCCTCGAGAGACATAAACCCATATTGCATATATGGTCAATATTTATGCAACACTTTGCCTCGACAATGAAGTGAAATTAATTCGAGTGAAACGTCAGAGGTCAACCGGTTTAATGCGTTTTTTATGTTCTCATACTGCCAATATCCAATATAGAGAGAGTAGGAGGAGTCAGCACAAAAATGGAATCTATATATATAAAAAAGCGCCGTAGCAAAAGGAACGACTAATAAAACTTATAAGCGTTAAACAATAGTCGTTAATAGTTTGGGCGTTGCTTGGTGCACATGGCCCATATGAGGCTACGGTGTGTGTACATCAACCACCTATTTTTGTCAACCCAAAAAATCGCAATTGGAAGACCACGTCGTGTTTGCGCATATTGGGAACAATGCATATTGATAGATCGAGCTAATAACCGTGAACAAATGACATTGGGGAGCAAAAGTGCAAAACGTGAGGTCGATATTAAAGGCAAAACAAACACCTGTTCCCGAAATGTATCCGTTAATTCCAGCCAATATGAAGAATGCTTTAATTCTCGTTACAATGGTTGACGGGCGTAAGAAATGCAGATAAAAAAAATATACTGATTAACTACACCCAATTCTGTTCTTACACGTTTTACGTATATAACACGACCCAGAAAAAATATAACACAGATTTTCTAACGCGAACACTAGCTGTTAAAAGTGTTGGATATGTTCAAAGTGAAACCTGTTCTAAATTTAAACTACATGTTCTTAATTAATCTAGGCGTTTATAATGTACGATTTACATACAGTAATGTCGTATCCACAGTACATATATGACTTCAGCGCATGTGCGTGGATTCCTGACGTCACATCCTGCGTGCTTGAAGCAATGGATCGCACACTTTCACTTTGAATGAATTTCATTATAGAAAATTTAAATATTTTTATGCATATTTTTACTACACATTCTTAATTAAACTAAGCATTTATAATGTATGATTTAAATACAGTAATGCAGTATAAACAGCACATGTTCTGTATGACCACAGCGAATGCACATGTTTTCCTGACGTCACATCCTGCGTGCTTTAAGGAATGGGTCGCTCACTTTCAATTCACTTAATTTCAATGAACTTCATTATAGAAATTTTAATATTTTTACTAACGATATTATTATTTAGCAATTTTTGGTTTCTGGATTTGTGATGCATACAATTCGTATAAAAGCGAAATTAAGTTATATTATTTCTCCAGTCACTATTTTAAAAAAATCGAGCAGCACTGCAGCAGCTACATGTGATGTGTAGTTGGAAAAATGTACACAGGGTGTCCCTGAAAAAAATTCAAGAATATTTCAAAGACCCCTTCCACGCCTAATATGTACAATATTTTTCACAAAGAGTGAGTTTTAAAGGCATAATTTCAGCACAATTCCAATAGTTTCCTAGGTGAAACTCCCGATATTCAAGGATGCTGCAAGGACACCCCTGGAGGATTTTGGAAATAAAAACATGTAATTGTTCGACATACAGGAAAACCTTGCCAAACATGGATCATTGTAAGTATGGTCGCCATGCTGTCGCTAACATACAATTATTTACTTTGTCAGAATGAAAAGATGGGGGCCTGTATTACACCATTTCTTTTTTTCACCCTCCTAAGATATTTTTCTTACTTTCTGAGAAGGCAATAGGGAAAGGTTTGACTATACAACTTCTACGGTACTGTTTTAATTATGCGTAGCCATGCGATCAGTCCGTGAAGGATGATCCCAAAATTGTTGAAAAATCAAATCAATGAAATGCAACAGCAGTTAAGTGTGGCGTTATATTAATAGTTCCCAGACAGTAGTAGAAGTAAGTGGTGATCTATGACATTCACTCATCCATGCATGGCATGGACAATGATGCGATTTGTTCGCTTGCCAGCTATGAAAACCGCAATATTTGACCTGAAATCCAGAAAGTAATTTCTAAAACACGAATCGGTGAGCACGCCCTGTCAATTAGCCAGAAACAAATGCCCTCTTCACTAGGCGAGGTCAAAACGATTAAGTTTTTTTTCTTCTTTTTTCAACAGAAATTCAACGTTTGTGCCCATGGAATTGTATACCTAGGGGGAATCTTAGAACTAAAATAGGAAAATTCCGTAATATATATTTTCTCTTACGTTGCAGTTGACAGGGTGATCAAACGTACAGCAGGGTCCACTGCACATCGCGACCCCATCCCTAGCCCGGGCTAAGAGTTCACTTTGGTTAATACTCCTTGAGGATCCAAAATGGGGACTTACCTAGAAAAAGAACAATAATTTACAATTAGAAAAATAGTTTCAAGTTGAATAACAACAACGTGTACCTTTCACAAATAATAGCAACACTCAATAACACGAACAAAACCGAAATATTAACTATATTTACAACAAACCGTTAAGTTGGAAATTCTTATAAAAATGCTTTGGCATCGAATAATGTTGCATAAAACATGAAAAATTACACTTATTTATTATAAGGCTAATATAGGTAATATTCTCTTCGTATAATACGTACATTTGGGACTCATCTAAACATGCGATCGCCTTTTATTTTAATTAAGATGAATAGTACAGATGAGCAACCAATCAAACAAATTAAAATAACATTTCTGCAGATGGCGAATTTTAGTTTAGGGGCCATTCAAAAAGGACGTCCCCGAAATTTCTTCAAAAATTACCCCCACCAACCCACACGGTGTCCACTTTAACCCAGAACCACTCGATCATAGACGTCCTTAATATTATTGAAAAGTAGGGTGCCCAGAATTTTTTTTAAACATACCAATGCTCATCCAAAAAATTTCCAAGCACCCGTCTAGCTACCAATTTCACATTTTTCTGATTAACGGAAATATCCTCATCTCGAACGGAAATTCCATCATAAAATTGGTGATTAACACAAATTTAGACATAATTCCCGAATTTCCTAAGGTTTTAAAAATTAAAGTACATTTAATTGGAACAGTGTGCACATTCCTTTTGGTGTACATTTCCCTTTTCACTGACCTTTAAGACCAAAAACTAAAAAATACCAACATTACTGGACGTCCATAATGGTTTCCCCGTCCACATACCAGCAGACTTCCCCTTACCTCCCTCATGAGGACGTCCTTTTTGACTGGCCCCTATGCCCTCTTGCACAATATGATTGTCCGAAACATGGAAGGTCTCCCACAGTTTTTTTGTTGCTGTTGTTGTACAGACATCTCAGAAACCGATAACAAAACGTTCCAAAAGCACCAAACGTGAACAACAAGAGTATATCTATCTCTAATGGACAATACCAACAACAACAAGCCCTGAGCAGTTATCCCATATTAGGGGAAACAGGGGGGGTTGCACCACCCACGCCGTGCTAATGCTCATGATTCTAAGAAGGTATTATTATTAGCATCCTGCATGTGTCAATCGTGTAATAAAAGAAGATAAAAAAATAGCGTTTTGCTCGGTGGGCAATCTCCGTTCCGCCTGCCAAGGAAGACGAGCGAATGACTGACAAGCAACTATTCTGCCATTAGGACAATGAAAGTTACAACTGCTCTGATGAGCGTGCAAAATTCCACGCAACGGAGTGTTGATATCGATCATTTTCTATAACAATATCCACGCTTGGTTTTTATGTTACTGCAATATATACTCGAAGCCATTTAGTCTATATAGAGGTGAAATGGCACTTTTACAAATGAACAAACAACTTTCAAAAACTATTTCACCAGAATTCTGTTCAGATCCTCAGCAGGAACAAAAAGATCTTTATAGAAATATTTCCGTGCTGGAACTCGCTTCACTAAGTTTCATTTTGTCTAAGTTTTCCTTCACTTCTTGCAAGCTTCTTTATCTGTCGACATTATCTCGACATAATTCTCGTTCCCAAAATTGGTATTTCATGCAACTTGAATAATTTTCATCCAGTTTTTTTTTATTTCTAAACCAAGTTTGGGTGTGAGACAAAACCACAGAAAGTTTTGAATCTAAAACAAAGTTTCTCTATCGTTGTTTTAGTCTGTGAATACTGTATTTTGCACTCTCAAAATGGCCAATTTCACTTGGTCGAGTTATACGTGTATTCAGTTCCAACAAACACCAAAGCCTGACTGACCAACGTCAAACTCCACATGTCTAAACAGTGTTCAACATCTTGAGCACTGGATCAATCTTGAATCAGTCTGTAAATGCGCATTTTCCGGTGTAAAGTCGACGATGATGAATTACGAACATAAACGAACCAGAAATTTTGAGTTCAGAGAAAATCATTAGGGGCACCAGCATTCGAAATTTCCGAGTTTCAGATTTAAGTTCCATCGCAACAATGATGAATTTGTATGGAAATAAAGAGTAGCAACTTAGAATATAAGTTACATCTAGTTGAATTAAGGTAAAGCTGTCAGTCAGTCAGTCTGATTCAGTCACCTTCAATGCTCAATAGCCCAGTGTTGAGAATCTACCATTTACATTGACTGTATAAAGTACATTTCTATTATAAAAAATCATACAGCAAGGCGTATAAGAAATGTTCTTTGCAGTTCAAATCATAATTGGGAAAGTTATTATACCAACGCAGGACTGTAAACTGCTGTTGTTCCGAAAACTCGCGTTTTGGAACTTTTAAGAACAAATTTAATTTACTGTAACCTGATTAAACAATAGCATTGTATTCCTAGGACACAAGTGATGTCTCGCTGCAAACACCAGTTGTTCTATCCATCAACACACTGAATTTTTGGAAAGGGAAAGTAAAACATAGCTGAAGCCAAAAATTGTATGACAAATGAAGTCAGAAAACTAACCGTTCTTAACTTGAAAGCATCAACATCAACTCATCAAACGAACTTGATATTGGAGAATTTTGAGAAAGGAAAATAACGACTGCTCGGGCATGTACTTTGTTTTATTCCAATAAGTTTTGAATAGTTATTTTCCATTATTCAAATTCAAATTGCAAGTAGGTCATTATGCTTCAAAGACTATAAACAAGTTGCACCAACCCCCTATGACAATACAAAAAAAATATGTGCTGGTAAATGTAAAAATGAACAAATCCACCACAAAATCGATGAAAGCCTGCATTCCATAGGTTTCCTTTCTGCATTTTCTCAATCTCAGAAAAGATGCGACCGGTTTTTTTATTTATGAAACGGTCCACTCCTGACAATTCTCTCCAATGACACAAGATCTGATAAGCTCAAAAGATAATGGAATTGGCATAAGCGATTGATCCATGAAAACAATCCATCTTAAAGCATGCTCTTCTTCCAACTCCCCCTTGTCTCCTCCACTCAGCATTTACCATTTTGCCAGTTGTTGGGCCTTATCACAACTATGTCATCTTCCAAAGAAGGGACAAACACGTTCTATTGTTTTTCGTTTCGCCTGTACCCTGTCCACCATGTTTGGAAAACTCCCAAAACACAGCCATTATCTTCCATCAAAAAAGTGCCCCACTCGGAGGACGTGTCCCTCCATCGTGCCATCAAATAAATCTCAGTGTCTGGATCTACAAGAAGAGTTCAACTGGCAACAAGTTGCTGCTGCTGTTGCTTGCTGCCACTGCCAAGGTACATACATCCGTCATGAGTGGCCTCGGGTGGCCAAATGTGACACCAGCACGCGAGGGCATCTGATTGGTGGCCTAAGTAGGCACTTGACGTCTGGTTTCCTGCAGGCTACAATGTTCAACACGACCACTGCATACCAGAGAGAGAGACGGTTTATCCACAATACTCGCAACACCATTAATTACCATACCTCAACGAGTCACAGTCCCAACACGCCTAAGGTAACTAATAAACACCAGAAACAAATAAACCCTTTCCACTGATTACACTTCTTGGAAAACAGGTTGCCAAGATAATGCTTCAAGTTATATATTTTTATCAATGGACACCAAAAGCTCCAGGAGGAGCAAAATCAGACTAGCAGTGATGGAAATTCATGATTTAACTAAGAATCAAGACCCAAAATCTTGCTATTTAACTATCTTTAAAAATGTTCCTATGAAAATCTGATAACCTGTATTCAATTGGCTTCTGAGTAAATGTAACAAACTTTTCAGAATTGGAACACTGCCCTGGAAGACAACCAGCAAATGTTGCAATTTATATCATAGGTTCGAGCCAAGTCCATACATCAAGTTGTATATGTGAACTCCAACAGACATTCCAGCAAAAATAATTACCATTTTTAATAGGTTTTAAAAAAGAAAAACCTGAGCATAATTTTCATCTTTCACCACCAGAGTTAGACAAGGATGTTTTTTTTTGTTTAAAGACAAATCAAATAAACACTTATTTGAAGGCTATTTTTAAATGAATCGAAAAAGCAAGGGTTGGCATGAAATCACAGACATTGCAAACTGTCTTCTGGAAAGATAAAAAAGATCAACTATACAGGAGCTTTAAGCATCCTAACAACCTTTGTAATAATATTCTCTTGAAACAGCCACACACAAGAAATATTTCCTTAAACAAGATGGCGTCCAGTTGGTGGTCTGTTAAAAAAGGATCTGAATTATCTGACATTAAATTTTGCAAACAAATAAACATCAAAAAATTTCCAACACATTTCAACATATTCAAGGATTTCTTACATTGTAGGTGTTTAGTTGACTTCCTTAACGACTTCTTTGATAAAGACAAGCATGTGTTTACGATGGTACGGTGTTCGTGACCCCGTAATTTTTCCAACGTCACATTGGCAAGTTTCCAACAAAGAGGAACCCAGTTTTTTGTTGAAAAAAAAAAATGCAGCCCTCTCATGGCACCCATCTGCATATTTATTTTCTTAGCACTAATCCCTGTCACGACTTTTTCCACCATTTTCGAGAGGTCTGTGCAAATTGAGTAAACATTGGGCCACAAGTACAGTTTACTGCTTTAGGAAATTGCAGAGGGTATAGCAAAAATGGCAGAAGTTGACGACACGAAACAAGTTAGAAAAGAAGGAACATTTGCTCCAAATTCCATTCCTATGCCTGTTTGGAAAAAGAACAGGTGAAAGGCGATGATATATTTGACTAAATACACACCAAAAAAAAAAAAATCTGGAAAAAGTATACGCAAGTCGTAAAATAAACAAGCAGAAGTCGCCAAAATCACGAAACTTACACCTCACAGGTAGAAAGAAACAGCTGGAGAAAGAACAATTAACAGGATTACAATTACATGACCACGAAGATGATGGCTGGTAAACCTTGATAAACTTTCAACAATTATTATTATTGGTGAAACAGTTTATGGCACTGCAGATACACTGGAGAGTGTATCAGGATGATGATCTTTCTGATGGAGTTTTTGGCTAATAACTACAGTAAACTAGTCATAATGCTCTCCAGAAAAAATAAAACAATGTTGACAACTAGTTAATCAGATAGAAAAACTCCATTTTTATCAACGCTTACTGACGTGCATATTTGTATATGTCGTTCTATAATTTTGCAATACAACCCCAACCCACTCTCCATCCATCTTTAAAAGAGGCCATTTTCTCCATCAACACTCATCCAACACATGCCGTTGGCCTAAAATCTTATTTTTAAAATAATATTACACTCAATATTTACAATATCTAAATGCACGTGTATGCCAAAAACAAAAATGAAAAAAAAAAAAATGGTGCCACGTCATAACCTCTATCTACTTGGCTAAACATCAATAAGAGCAAAATATTTTTACACAAAAACTTAGTATAGAGTTAACTTAATACTAACCTGTAGACGAATATGAACAAACGTATTCAAAAACACCGAGACTAGATGTTGTAAAAATACATTTTCTCACCCATAAAAAAGCATGGACTAACCCCAAAACCTTTCAAGTACTAAATGCATTCGAATGGGGATTTGTTGGCTTAAGTTTAGTTAAAAATATGGACCAGCTTAGAACGTTGAAGTTTGTTTTGGCATAAGGATTAAGACCCACCAACTGCAACTAGCATTTTGCTGAGCCAATGACAAGCACGAATTTGGAGATTTTCCACATAATGCCTCAAGATTGCATCATTGTGTCAGGGGAGAAATCCAGCATGGTGGTGGTCCCAACATTCTAAAATCTAGCTTTTTGCACAAGCCCGTAAACAACAGGCATTAAAAACGACAAGGGATGAAATTGTTCAACTAACGTATACTTTAAAACGTTGTTTTTTTTACAAAAGGGGGAAAAAAAGCAGATTCCACCAATGGGTTTTGGCCGCAACGAGGCGTCACCAGGTGTCGTCAAGATCGTGCAATGAAATATAGTTGGAAGAAATTCAGTGGCGCCAGCAGCGAGTGCAGCCAGAATACGCCGTCAATCCACTTGTCAAATAAAACAACATTTTATAACTTTTCTACGCTGACTACTTTTCTACCCTCAAGTTGGCCAAAGGATCACCGAACTTTTGTCTAGGCTCAAGTATAGACTTCCCCGTCTAGCATCCATTCCAGAAAACTTAAGCTTGTGGGGGGAAGCTGAACTAAAAAGTAACATTAAACACGTTAAGTTACATAAAAGTAACATTATACATGTAAATTTACATAAAAATAACAACACACTTAATGAGAGTAACATTTTCCGGTCAACAGAACTTAAAAAGCCGCGTACGCCATTTCACAGCCGTTAGCCGAGTCACGTACAGCCGTTAGCCGTTACACGCCGTTGATGAACTTTCCCTCTAATACCGAATACAAAAAATAGCAAAAATACGGCATAATAATTCAAAGCATCAATATTATAACGCCATAAGGGAACTAGCGCCATTTGGTAAACGTTGTTGTTGTTATTAGTGGCACCAACTGCAATCCACGAAGATCCATTAAGGTAAAGAAATTAGGGGTGATCCATAAATTATGTCACACTTTTTTGCCTATTTTTAAACACCCCCACCCCTTTGTCACAATTGTCACACATTTTACTACACCCCATCCATAATGATGTCACAACCCGTCGATTACCCCCTCCCCCAATTATTTTTTAATAATTCTATATTCTTTTATAATTTTATTTGATAAAAAACTTAAAAACATTAAAAAACTTAATTTTAAATTAATGAAACCAATGTTGATATTAATAACATTATATTAAATAATAG